>APFE031736662.1:0-82423 GCA_000404065.3 Pinus taeda
AATTTTTTTTACAATTCCTCCTCACGCTCTGCTAGCGCTAGGGTTGGTGGCTGCTCCAACGCGTTCCTAAGGCCTCTGTGCCCTCCCGATCGCCCTGCTTCGATGCCTACGGGAACCCCGATTGCCCTGCTTCGATGCCTGCGGGAACCCCGACCCCCCTCCCAGTCCGCCTTCGGAGGTTCTAGCTTTCAGAACCATGGTTGTCGTTGGTCCAAAGCGCCCTCCCTCTGTGTCTCAGCAGAAGTTTGTTAAGAAAATGGACTCAGTCCCATCTGTGGCCCTACCAGAAGAAGAACCCTGCAAAGCAGCGTTGAACTTGGCCAAGAGAGGTCTCATAGGTCAGTTCACGGGCCTCTGGGCTTCTCCCAAGTCGGTTGATGAATGGACTCAAAGGAACTGGACGCCATTGATCAAAGAGGGAGTCAAAAGTTATTTCGTAGGTAAGGGTTTCTTTGTGTTTGTCTTCAAAAACCCGGATGACAGAGGCTTAATTTTTAGAAATGGACCCTTCATGGGACCCCAGGGTCTTTATCTAAACAAATGGTCTCCTGATTTCGATCCCACCCAAGACGTTCCCTCTGTTGTTCCGATTTGGGTTAGGCTTCCTCATTGGGAAAATACATAGACCAAGCTGCAAGAAAAGATCAGTACTCATGCGCTCGTATCTGCGTAGAAGTGGATCTAGAAGAGGGGTTACCGGAAGCAATCAAACTCACTGTTGTTGGGCGGATGCATATCCAGGAGTTGGACTACGAACAACTACCTTTTAAATGCAGACATTGCCATGGTCACAGACACTTTGCAAAGCACTGCAAGAAGAAGACCGAGGAACAAGTAGACAAACAAAATGGGGAACAATGGACCCTAGTCCAGAAAAATGCAAACTCAAAAAAAGGCACAGGTAAAGGCAATACAACTGGAGGTCCTAGCAGTGCCAAAACCAACCAAGAAATGGAAGCAACTCCAAATGGGACAGAAATCGCTCAGATCAATCAAGTAAATCTAACCCAGGAGAATGTGGAATAGGCAGACACACCACCTTCAAACAAAGAGGGAGGGGAAGCAATACAGATCGAAGCCAACCAAGGCAGTCCCTCCAATCCTTCATATGCAGAAATAGCAAGGAAAAAACCAGTGGAAAGCTCTAGTGCTTCGGAGGATGAAACCTATGAGCATCCATCGAAAAAAGCAGGAAGGAAATCCCGCAAAGAAAAGAGGTAGGAGGAGGCAAAAAGGCTCAAAACACAAGGAAGTCAGTGTACAATAGAAATGTCTATTGGCTGAAATACCAGACCAAGGCCTTCCAAGGGAGGCCCCAATCCCCCCTTAAGTAAATTTCATCTCTTGGAACTGTAGAGGACTGGGGAATCCCTCTAAAATAGAAGCAGTTAAGGACCTTTTGAAAGTAGATCCCTCAGACATTCTCATGCTCCAAGAGACCAAAATAGAAGGGCAAGCCCTTCTAGAGATCAGCAGTTCAAAGTGGAATAAAAGAACAGGCAAAGCAATTAGCTCAAGGGGAACCCTGGAGGGTTGGCAACTCTTTGGACTGAAGACCTATTCCACCTGAATAAATATCATGAAACCCAACGCTGGATCTTCACGGAACTGAAGCACAATGCAAGTAAGTTATCCATCTCTCTCTTCAATCTTTATGTACCTGTTTCTTACTCTGAAAAACGAGAATGATGGAATTCTCTCTCTGCCTTTTTAGAGCAGTCTCCTCCCAGCAATATCATTATAGCCAGGGATCTTAATATCGTAATGAAAGCAAAAGAGAAGAGGGGGGGTTCCAGCATCAGAGACCCCATGCTAGCCAAGGTGGAGGAGCTCTCTCAGTGTTGGGACCTTTTAGATTTCAATCATGTCCGAGGCATTTATACTTGGTCCAATAATAGGGTTGGATCGGACCACATTTCTGCTCGATTAGATCGATTCCTGGTGCAAAGCTCCATAATGATGAACAAAATGATCATCATCACAAAAATTCTTCCTAAACTTACCTCAGATCATAAGCCTATTCAGCTTCTCCTAGAAGATGAAGAAGACCTGGGTCCTATTCCTTTTTTATTCAGCCCTCTTTGGATCGAGAGAGAGGGTTTTTTAGAGACAGTGAAAGTAGCATGGGCCAAATCCTTCTCGGGATCCTCAAGTTATGTATGGGAGCAAAAGTTGAAAGCCACAAAACAAGCTTTGAAGGACTAGATAAAGAAACCAGCCCCTACTCCTATCGATCAAAGAAAAGAGGCAGTGCAGTCATTACAGTCCCTGCAAACAAATATGGAAAGCAAAGATATCACATCAGAGTTGTTGGAAAAAGAAATAAAAGCCCAACGATCCACATATCAATCTTTTAGAAAGGAAGAAGAATACTGGAGACTCAAATCCAAAAGTCTGTGGCTGAAGGCTGGGGATAGGAACACCTCTTTCTTCCACCGGCAATATAGAGCGAGACTATCTAGGAATCATATAGCAGAAATCAAAACAGCTGAGGGCCAAGTCTGCAAAGGGTTCAATCAAGTCAAAGCTGCTGCCAAAACCCGTTTCAGGAATCTATACAGAGAAGGAACTCAAAGCAACGATGAGGAAGCTGCTGACTTCCTCTCTAACATCCCTTCACTCATCAGTGCTGAAGATAACACAATCCTCTGTAGACCAATCACTGAGGAAACCATTAATGTAATCTGGTCCATGGACGCAGACAAGGCACCTGGGCCTGATGGATTCACAATCCATTTCTATAAATCTTGCAGGCATATTATCAAGGTTGATCTCCATAAAATGATAAGTGGGTTTATGAAAAAAGCCAAGATAGGTGGAGGAACCAACTCCACTTACCTTGCTTTAATCCCTAAAGACACCAACCCTGAATCATTTGCAAGATTCAGGCCCATTTCGCTGTGTAACACTTCTTATAAAATTCTGGCTAAATTGCTAGCAAATCGGATCAAGCCATTGCTAAAAAGATTGATCTCCATTTCTCAAGGTGGTTTTGTGGAAGGTAGGCACATTCTGGAAAATGTAATCCAAGTTCAAGAAACAATACATTTAAGCAAGCAGCGGAATGAGAAAGGTATGTTGATAAAATTAGATATGGCAAATGCTTTCGACAAAGTTAATCACACATTCCTTAGCAATGTTCTTCTCTCCTTTAGCTTTTCACCTCACTTTGTTCATTTAATTAAAGCCTGCATTGACAATCCATGGATTGCCCCTCTAGTCAATGATCGTCCAACCAATTTTTTCCAAGCTCAAAGAGGCATCAGGCAGGGATGCCTTCTCTCCCCTTTCTTGTACATCTTAATGGCAGATTCCCTTAGTCAAAAGCTCACTGCTGAAATATTAGTTGGTAACATTCAGGATCTCAAACCTTCTAATGGAGCAGAACCCCTGAACCATGCACTCTTTGCTGACAATTCCCTTCTCCTTGGTGGAGCATCCACCAGAATAGCCAAAGCTTTTGACACAGTCCTCATAAATTATTGTAGAGTTTCAGGACCTTTAGTCAACGAGAGAAAAAGCGAAGTCTTCAGCTGGAATATAGACCAACATGAACTCACAGGCATTACTACTCTCCTTAGGTTCAAAGGCCAAGCAATATGCGACAGATTTAAGTACCTTGGCCTTCCCATCATATCTGGAGTCAACAAAAGATCGGTATGGAGCGAAATAATTTCTAAAATCAAAACTAAAATTGCTGAGTGGGGAGGCTTCTGGTTGACTAAGGGAGGCAAAGTTATTTTAATCAAATCCTTGTTGTCTGCGCTTCCAATCTTCCAGGCAGCTTTTCTTCTTGCACCAAGAAACGTGATGGAGCAAATCTTCAAACTTCTCAGAGACTTCTTGTGGCAGGGAGGTAAGGGCAACGAAAAAAAAGTGCATTTGGTGAACTGGGAAGTGGTCAAAAAATCGATGGCAGAGGGCGGGCTGCAAATAAGAGACCCCACACTTGTCAATTTAGCGCTGGGAGGAAAGATTTTGTGGAATTTGATCCACGAGCCCACACACTCGGTTAGTGTCACTCTGCGTTCAAAGTATGGACCCAACAAATCTCTCAGCAATCTGTATAACACTAACATAACAAATTGCACGCAGGTGTGGAAATTATGCTGCAAAAGTAGCAATTTCTTCAAAAAACTGGTCTACAGAATATCGGCAACGACATGTTGAGATTGCAACAAGATGATGGAGCGTAGTGAAAAGAGTCGCCTTCACTAAGTGGGCCTGCAGGCAAATTATGGCGCAAAGTCTATTTTTAGACTATGTATATTTTTAGACATATGGATCATGTCTATGAGTTGCAGTATGTTGTTTATGGATAATTGGTCAAGTTGGAAAAAATAGATGGACTTCTACTTTTAGACAACAGCGGTGACACTGTCAAGTCTAATTATAGAGCAGTTAAATATTATTAGCTTATAATAATATTTAGACTATAAACTTTATCTTATTCTCTTGGAGCACTTCAGTTTGAGCTACAGATGTGGCACATGTAGCTGTCAGAAGGAAATATGTTTTCTTTGTGGTTTAGTTGAGTTGTTGCATGCATGACTTCAGTTAGAACTCAATCAGTTGAGTTTGGTGGAGTTGATTGTGGAGTTGATGGAGTTGTGTTCAGTTTGACTTGGTTAAACTAGTTGTAATTAGTCTAACTGCAAATAGACTAATGATGAGTTGTTAAACTAATTATTAACTCATAATGCAACTAAAGAATACATCAGTTAACTCAGTTTCATGTCAGTGCATGTTCAGTTCAGCAGGGACAGGTGTTAGAGGATCAGATTGCTATCAGTTGTGACTATAGTTGTGCATGAGGATTTGCACAATCAATGAGATTGAGTTATGCCAATGAGAATAGGCCAATACCAAGTGATTATGGCCTCTACTCATGTGATTCCCAGTGTGAGTGATTCTTTTGAGGTAAATACGAGTTTGGTTCAACCATTCTCATCCATTCTTGAGCAGGTATTGAGCAGTGGAGGCAGGAAAGCAGTGGAATAGATTTGGAGATCAGATCTGAGCTGTATTGTGTGTAACAGGTGGAGATAGTGCTGGATACTTGTGAGAAGTATTGACTATTGTAATGTTACATGTTCTCAATCATTAATATAGAGATAGTGTGGGGTTTTCAGCTGTAAGCTTTCCCCGGGTTACATACTGTGTTAATGTGTGCATGCTCTTGATGTTTTATTGTTATTGATGCTGCTATATTGATGATCAACGTAGAGGAGCTTATGTATTGTGTATGTATTCCGAAATAGTACATGATCAGGATAATATCCATTGAATATGTGTTTATTATTCAAAATTTCTATACATAGTGTTGGGTGATCTAAGCTTTACTTGAGGTGAAGAAGGGCTTTCTTGCTGGAGGATGATGTTGGGTCAGAACATATGGTTGTAATCCTCTTGCTACTTATGATCTTAATAAAGCTATTCATGTTTTCCTCCATATTTTTGTATGTTTGCTTATATATGCATTTGTATGGTTAACACACATCTGGTCCTGTGTTATTTATGAATATAGATCTTTGTTCTTCGATAGTAGTATATTGATGTGATTCCACAGGTGTTTTTTGAAGCTGGGCAGATGAAGAAGAAGCGGCAAAGCTCTATGAGGAAGGAGAGGAATCAAACAAGGAAATCAAGCGCAAGACTAAGGTTGGTCTCCTTTGTTCCACTCTTATCTATTTTCATAAAGGAAAACGAAAGTAGACTTTACTTGTTTGTTTCTAAGATAGCTACCAGTCTTAGTGGGAATAGCAACATCCGAGTGGACACTATTCCCGGTAACAGTTGCGGAAACCAACACACAAGTGGATTTCCTGGACTTATTCCTTACCCGGACCAAGTTTGATACCCAGGTAGAGTGTCACACTTTATATATGATCTGAGCATCCAATAACTTCCTTAACTCCTTTTGAATGAGAGGCTCAAGCGTAGGATGTACCTTCCGTAACTTTTGTTGGAATGGCTTGGCCCCTTCTTTGATTGGAATTACATGCTGGATAATTCGCATGTCATAAGTTTTGAGATCAACATACATCCACATGAATACATCTCGGTATTGCTTGAATAAGTGGATAAAATCTTACCACTCATGTCGTCTACAGCAAGTACCGAGATTGACATACTAAGGATCCTTTTATGTTCCCAAATTTATCTGCTCATGCGACAACGTTGAGCTATGGGTCTTTGCATTGACTGGCCCTCAAAATATTTTCTTTAAGTCATACAACTTTTATAATGATACCACACCTTTCAACATGAGGTTTCCATTGCTTGTGCTAGCTGCATCTTGTAATTCCTTCTCGTTCTCATCTTCATTGATCATTGCATCTTTGAATACATTAGAGTTCTCCATAAAATGCAGTATATGTTGGTCATCATTGTGTTGATTGTGCTGGACCTGCCAACATTTCGGGGATCTCCTTGATATGAAGTCCCAACTAGGCCTCACATCGTTTGAGTAGGAGTCCTAGCAGTGGGTTGTAATTTTATGCCTTGAATGCAGAAATGCACAGAGGAAAGTATGATAACTTTGGGTAAGAGAAAATGTGTGATCCTATGATGAGTCAAGTGCAATGCGTGAAGGTTCCAACACACAAAAGGAAAAGGAAGTGTGCCCCTTGGAAGCTTGTAATAGTACGTAGCTTGCAAGGAACACACTAGAGAAATGACATCTGGCAAGCTAAAATGTAGAATAGTCCACAAATTAAAGTATTGAGTTAATCCAACAACACACATTCAACAAGATTTATACAAATGCAAACAAAATAGTTCATAAGAATATGCGTAAGTTAAATAACATAAATTTCCAATACAACAAGAATAGTCCTACTATATTAACAACATATGCATGAAAGTGTGATGGGTCTGATTTTATTATTATAAGTGAAAGTTCCATCCATACATACACCATTGATGACCAATAGCCCCAATAGTGGAACATACAGTCAAGAACACCTACTCCTCCAAAGAAGTAGACTCACTCTACACTATGGAGAAGCCAAGGCTCTTCACAATACTCCCAAGCTCTTTCTAAGCTTAAGCCTAGCAAAAATATTGGCTCCCAAAAGCCGAGCCTGTTCTATGAGTTATGAGGTTCTATTTATAACAAGAGGTGGTGACTCTTCAACTCCCCTTTGTGACCTTTGGACTACCCTCATGACTCTTCAACTTCTTCACAAAATGACACATTACATTACATGGTGACTTTTCATATTCCGATATTGATATTTGGAATTTCACTTACAACATAATTATATTTCATTTTCCACTCATACCCATATAAGAAAAATAGGGTAGAGAAAACCTAACAAGACACAACATTATGATTCTGGAGTTTGGGGGGAGTCCAACTCAGCGACCTCCACTTGTTTCTTCTTGGTCACATATTGCTGCCAAGCTTGGTATTATGTGATGGTGTCCCTAAACTGCTTAACGGTGTCTTGTTGGAAGTAGACTCTGGCCTCCATTGCATCTAGGTACACTGTCTTGGAACCTATATCCAAATTGTTTTGAAGCACAAGCAACATTGTCTTGACCTTGACAAGACCACCGATGAACTTCTGCATGTTGTGTGCATTTAGCTCCAAGTATTCCCTAGTGGCTTCATGTATTAGCTACTCCAAGTAATCCCCAACCTTATACTAGACTTGGTTCTTGGGTTTAGCTTTGGTGAGGGAACTGATTGATGGGATCTGGTGTGTTCTCACCAAGAGATCCAAACTACTGTACAACCACACATATGAGGCATGTGTGTTACCAATGAATGAGACAAGTTGCAAGTTGTCCTGAATCAACATTCAAACCTTCACTTTCTCCAGCTATGCCTGTGGCTTCATCTTCTTCAGTAAGTCAAGTGGAGCCCCTTTGAACTTCATTGTCTACTCATGTACATAGGAGATGGAAACATGTATGTTTTGAGAGTTTTAATAAAATATTTTCTCTGCTGCTACAGGCCATGCAAATGAACAACTACTTTATGCATGGTGACAAGTCCATCATAGAGTTTCCACATGGGTTCTCCAAGTGTTGATACTTCAACAAGTATCACTGTTCTCATCTCCCCCAATGCAAAAACTGCATTCTACACTGGTTCTTGGAGTGTTTCCGCCTCTTGCCTGGAAGCCTGCAAGTTCTTTTCTATTTTCTCATTCTTTGTTGTCATATGCTGAACATTTGAGCTTGTTTCTCCTGTATAGGCCAAGCTGGCTTTGACAATGTCAGTTGGATGCTTCATGGTGTATGACACTATCACCCTTTCTTTGATGAATGCAAGTGATGCGTGATCATCCAGAAAATGCTTCGTCCATGCTTGTACAATCATTTTATGGAACTCATCGAATGATAGATTTTATACATCCATGACCGAATCATCATCAAGGAGAACAACATCTCCTTGCTCGCTCGAGGCTAGCTCTGCTATTGGAGGTGGTTGAGACTGAGGGATGACCTTTGGTGCTCTCGGTATCATGTCAAAATCTTCATGTTGCGACTCCTATTTCAACTCCATGTCTGTCACTTCAATCAAATTCTCAATCTACTGAGTAAGCTCCTAATCCTGCATCTGTTCACCTTCCTCCTCAATTGCTAGTTGTTTCGGTTCTTCAACCTGTATCGGTGTTTTTTCCTCTATTATTTCACCTTGCCTGTGTTCTTCTTCCTACTTCTACTTCTCTTCTCATTCTTTCCTCCTCAACTCCTTTTCTTCCTTCAACTTCTTCTCTATCTCCTGCAACTTCAGTTCTAATCCCTACAACCTCTGCTTTTCTTGCTTCCTCCACTCTACTCTCTTCATTCGTTGCTCCCTCTTTACTTTCGCTACCAAAGTTGCCTTCGCGATAATAGGAACTTCCTTCATTTTGCAGCTTTTCTCTCCCTTTTGATTGTCAACAATATTCCTCTTTCCCTTGTCCTGCATGAGATTACTACCTTTTCTGCTGTTGTCTGTGGAGCAGTCTTCAAATTCCTTGCTATATTGAATGTCTCATTGAGTTTGGAGGCATTATAGTAGTACCTCCAAGGATCCTCCTCTGGACAATGAAATGCCCTGTTGATCCACGAAAAGTAAACTCTCGTACACTGGTCTTTGCAAATATTGTGGGGATCATATGGATTAAAGTCCTTGGTGTTGAACTTGAATTTCACTATGTCCTTAGCCTTGACATCTGCAACTTTTCAAGTTCTTAATCTCGTATAATCCGGTCCTCAAAGGAAGATTTGCCCATGACACTTTCTTCTTCCTATGCAGTGTTGCTAACAACCCTGTAGCGAGATGGTATGATACTTCTTGCATGATCAGTTTGTCAGTGACATACCTTGGTAAGACATGTAGAGGCTTCTCCTCACCAAATACTCTGATGAAGGTGCCACCTGGTGATGCATACCAATTTGTAATGTCTACTATCACCTCCATTGCTTCTTAGGACATGCAAGGTGGATCTTGTTCAAATATGAGCTTGCATAGTGGGATGATAAAGTGGTCAGTTAGTCGTTCCATTACTATTCAATAAATGCAATTGGAAAGAAACTTGCAATAGATATTCATGACAGTCTCTCATGGTGTTCATGTCCAGTTCATGCCAAGGAACTGTTGCTATGCACATAATGCATCCAGTAAGTATGCAAACATATAAAACCTTGCTCACTCATCCTTGGGTAGATTATGAGCCTTAGCTACATGGGACTTCAATTATTGAGCCAACATATATGACTAGTTGAATGGCCTCCCATCACTCACCAACTAGTCCAGTAAGACTGCCCACCCTTCAGGAAAGGTTTACGTGCTCTCTTGACCATATATCCTACAAGAAAAGATAATAAAGAATTGGTAAGCCTTCCTGAGGGACTTTGTCTTGTAAACATGGGTGGGTTTTTCAAAAAATTCGATGGCTCTTTCACCCAACACTTGATAATGTCTCTTGTGTTTACATAGTTGTGGGTGGGATAAAAGAATGAGTCCATGCGCTTCACCAGCTTAGACAAGTGATACATCTATTGAAAGTATTTTTCCTTCTGGCACTGCTCAATGTCATAGTCTGTTCATTCGTATGTGAGACAATCCAGCTAATGATGTCCACACATGGGAAGGCGGGATCCCTGCATGCAACCTTGTATAACCCTGACTACTAGATGATAATATACACTCTAAATATGCCTCAAAGTTCTTTGTAAAAGTGTCTTTGATTTGTTTCCATGTCAATGTTGTTCCTTTCTCAATAAACAAATGACTATCTGCATACACTGGTAAATCAACTGATGTTTGCTCAATTGCTTCCCCAGTACTTCTCTCAGTGGTTTCCTTTGATGAAACTCTCTTGGATTCCATGTTAAATGTAACTGTTGGAGAGATGCTCAATAAATGTTGTACATGTAAAAAAAAGAGGACGCTCATGGCAAGCAAATGATAGTTTGAATTAAAAACAACTTCAAGGCAAGTTCAAGCAACAATCCGGGCATTAGATGTGAGGGATTGCACAATTTTTCTTGACAGGGGTGACTATGGGAATTACGCACTGCATAGTCCCAACAACCATGGTGGAAACTTGATGACAGGAACTGCATAGTGCGTAGTTTAGCCTGGGAAAAGGTCTGGGAGAGATTGAGCATTGTGCAGTCTTAGTGGCCAAGATGGGAGGCTAAATCTTGGAACTTCGCAGTTGGATCCAACTTAGGATGTGCTATGTGTAATTCTAGAGGCCAAGCTTGTGGCTTGAGCCTCCAGATTGCGCAGTGCCAGCTGTGCAAAGTGAGATATGGCCAAGGGAAACTGAGATATGCCCAAGGGAAGTGTGAAAAACTAGCATATATGAGAAATAGTGTGAAGCTGAGTGCAAATTTCACTAAGTGTGGATGAATGCATGTGAATCAAGTGCAACGATTCATTAGAAGTATGTGAGGAGGGTTGCCACAATGATGACTGTTGGTGCAAAAACAGGAAAAATCATGCGACAAATGGGAAAGAATGTATATAACTTGAAACAACACTTCTACAAGTTAAAACAAGTTAAAATGACAAAAACCATCCATAGAAACAAGTGAACCAACATTCACACAAGCAAAACAACAAAAAGCAACAGAAAAAGTGGAAAAAGACAACAAAACAAAAACTCACCCGAAAAAGTGACAATGATCATACCAAAGGTTCCTTGATCTCCTTAGAAATGCTTGATCTCCAAGGTTGGATATGCAACTGAGCTCTAGTTGCGTAGATTAAATAGATTCAACAAATTAGGGTTTATGATGCACATGCCTAAAATCAAGGAAAAAGTGACACTTGGTGAAAGTTTCAAAAAATAGTGCAAGTGCCTCCTTCAGGATGCTAAAAATAGATCCCTATTTTTTAGGGATGTTTTTTGCACTTTTTTTTGCTTTTTCCAGGGAACTTGTCATGCACACTGTCAAGAAAGACAATGCAGTTCTAGGAACTGGGAAAATTTCTGGCTTAGTGCAATGCACAAGTTTTGAGCTCAATGAGGGTTGCACAATTTCTAGGCTCAATGATGGGATGCCTCCTCATTACCACACATTTCTTGAGATGAAGGCTCACTGGCAGTTAGGACTATGCAATTCCCAACAACAAGGCTAGTTTCCTTGAAGAATTGCGTAGTTTCTAGGGCAAGCCTAGAATTGTTGTGGGACCAAGTCAGGAGATCAACTTGTGAGTTGGTAAATCAACTAAGTAAGAAAACACAAGCCAAACTGAGAGTATATGTCTCATTTGAAGCACGAATACCTGGATTAGGGTGAGATGAGCAGCTGCGGTTAAGAAGGAAGGCTCCAAAATTGAAGCATAAGAAAAATTTTGGAGCATAGTTGTAGTTGCTATAACACATTGAAAACACGTAAATTAGAAATATTATCAGGTGTTGGGTGTGGTTTTTTACCTATTTTATGCACATTCTTTCCCCAGTTTTGACCTTTGTGTCCTCCAGGCCTATGACTTTACATGATCAAATTCCCTGTTTTCTTACCTTTTTAACCTATTCTACTATCTTGTTACTTTGTTGTATTTTACCGAATAATACGAGGCTTTATTCCTTTTTGTGGCTAGCTGGGAGAGTATTGAAGAAGTATTTTGGGAAGCTCTTCTTTTAAGGTGATGACTTGAGAGAACAGAGCTATGAAGCAGACATGAAGTGCAAATTAATTGCAGAAAAGGGTAGAATGGTTCGATGTTACACCCTGGATGTTGTTATAGGTCGTTGTTACAAGATGTTGTTACACCACATGTTGATACAAGAATCCATCGTCAGATCAAAAGTGTTGTCGCCAGTGATGCCGCATCATCCCGAACTGCCATTCACTTGATGATGTTGTGTCGAAGCTAGAAAATGTGGGTACTATTCCACATAACAACTGTCGGCAATAGGGATTGTTTATTTTTGAAGCAACAAGGATCAAACAATTGCAATCATAACTGATGTATATTTGTATTTAGCAATAGGTTGTAACTACTTTTATTTTTGATCAGCATGAGAATCGTGAGATTCTCATGACTGATCTATTTCTAATCTCGAGTAATAATAACTATAAAAGAACTTGATTTTTCATGTACAAGGACACAACTTATAGAAGAATATTTTTACTCTTCTTCTGTAATTCTAAGTTTATTTTTAATATCAATCAGCACGGTGATGTCGTTACTGTTCTTCAACAGATTCGTTAATCACTTTTGTGTTGTTAGATTTTAGGCTTCTGTGGATGTTTTTTGCAGTGGTATGATCCGGATTGTCCACAGTCTTTTGTTCATTGAGTCGACGTTTCAAACCCCAAAGGGGGTCCATCATCAGGACAAATTAGAAAGATAGAAAGAATGAAAAATTGATATTATTGTGCCCTGCTGAGGAGGAAGGGCCCTCCTCTTTGGTAGGGATTGCAGTGATATATGTAGTGTACATTCTAGTTTAGTTAATTGATTTATAGTTTTTTGTTGTTGCTGTACAAATTGCGGATTACATTCACTACTATTTCCATTTATATTATGTTGTTACACTGAGTTAATCAACAAAATGGTAGTAACCATCTAAAGTAGATATTAGTTCATGTGTGGCACACCTTTAATTTTATAGCTGCAAGTTGTGATTTAATTCTGTAGAGTGTTTTTATGTTTACACGTATGGTTTGATTCAACAATTTAGATCAGCGACATATTTAATAGTTTTCTGCATTTTCTTGTTCTTGGCTGGAGTATATGGGCACAAACAGTGTGAAATTCATTGAAACAACAAGACCTACCCTAGGTTGACAATTAAATGTTGCAGTCTTAGTCAATTAAGATTGATTAAAACAACGCTATGTTTTGGCGATGTTGCCGGGGATGGCAGTTGACGATACGGTCAGCCAAGTTGTTTGTTTGATATAGGGTGTTCCTAGTCCACAGTTATTGGGCAGTAAAACGAGAGGTAATAACCTGCACATCACTATAACATACCTGGGTGGGCTCAACATTGTGATTACTAGGACATATAGGACATTTTGATCTTTTGTTAGCGTGTGTTCAACTCTTCAGTCACTGGGTGGTAAGACGAGAGGTAAGAACCTATGCATCACTCTAAAATACCTGGGTGGGCTCACCACTGTCGAAGACTGAGACACTTAGGGTGTGATTTAATACACATAGGGTCCATGTGTGCACTTGTAGGAATTACAAAAATACTGAAATCTCCCCCACTCTAATAAGTCATAGGAAAGACGGGTCGTAAAAAGGAAAGGAAGTGTGAAGATTTAGGAAGGAAGACATTTATCCAGGAACTAATCTCCAAGGTAGAAAAAGAACAGTCCATCTCTCGAAGGAATGCAAGGAAAATAGGGTCGCAGAAAGCTGTTACTCCCATAGCGAAAGCAGAAACCTATAATTCCTCCATCTCGGGGCTGTATCATTCTAAAGCTAGCGCCCATACCCCCAAGACCAAGGATTCAATTCATGAGAAAGAAGGGGAAGTTGGTATTCAGAATTTGAGGACCGAGGTGCAAGGGGAAACTAAGGGGGAACGTTATACACCTGAGATGGAAACGAACCTGTTGGTTTATCAATATCAAGATACATGTAGTGCGGTGAAACAACTAGCCCCTGGGGTATCTGAGGCACTAATCACATCTACAAGGCCATCACAAAAACAATTTGAAGGATGTTTGCTACAACAAGGGTTGGAAGAATTAGTCATGGGGGACAACAATGATAAAAATACTAAAACATATGCCACTATCACTACCTTTGACTTCCCAATCAGGAATATCAGAGGTGAAGCTCCTATGAAAATATTCCTCTATCATCCTTACCATCCTTTCAGGGGATGACTATGGAAGATCCAAACACCTTTCTATTTGAATTTGATGTCTTATGTAGAAGTTATGATTATACCGTAGGCGCTTAAAAATTAAAGCTATTTCCTACTACTTTAAAAGGGGAAACCTTGAGATGGTTCATAAGATTGGGCTCCGCTTTTATTTCAACATGGAATGATATGAAGAAGATGTTCTTATCGAAGTACCAAGAATATTGTAGGACTAGGGAATTAAGGGAAGAAATAATTAGAATGACACAAAAGAAGGATGAAAGGCTGGAAGATTATGTGGAACAGTTCCACTATAATCTGTAGAGGTCTAAACACAATGATTTAGACCAGGAAATATTGTAGACTATATTCATCAAAGGAATGAGGGATGACTGCCTTAACACCCTTAACCTATTGGGAAAAAGGGATATATTGCAAGATCCATTCACTAAAATTGTAAAGCTCTGCCTAAGATGCTCTCGAGGATCATCCAAAGGAAGGAGTACAATTTGGGATGCCTCTGTTCGCATACAAAAATCTACAAGCAGAGGAGTAACTAGAGCGGAGATCGGGAATTTGTTTGAAAATTTCAAGAATGATATCCTCAGTACTCTCTTGGCCCAGATAATGACAACAATGTTCAAGAAGACACAAGCAGAAGATGATACACCCCTGGTTGTGTTTTTTCTGACTTGTCGAAAGAAACATCCTTTCAGGGAATGCGAATTGAACAACATTAGCCTGTATAATGTCTGCAAGATGGATCATTCAAGAGGGTAATGTCTGGATCTTCCTAGACTAAAGGCAGTACTCAGAGAATCAAGCGAGGAGGTGCAGTCCTCTTCTTTCATCGCGCCAAGGAGGCCATGGAAACCGCGACCTCTAGGTATGTCTCAAGACTTTTCATCTTTCAATTTGTGGAAAAATGCATATAATAACCAACAATATCCATGGCAATATTCTACCCCTCTTTTAACATAGTTTCCTTCACCTTGGAACCAATGGTCTCCATCTCCTCCTATTCAATATCCTCAATCCCAACTGTATCCTTGGAACCAGAATTGGAGAGGAAATGCCTAGAATTCAGCTCTACCTAGAATACCCATGCAACAACAGCTGCTGTTACCTCCTTTCCAAGCTCTTTCTCCTCCACCACCTGTGTGACCCCAACTACCTGTGCAACCTAACCCAAACCCAAACCCAAAACATAAAGTGGCTCAGGGTATAGAGGCTCCAACTACCTTCTAAACCTACCTTATTACCCCCGTGGGACTTAATGAAATACAATTGTGATCGAGCAAGGTAATTAACCCAAGTCACTCCCCTATCATTACAGAGGAGTACTCTGAACCATCCAGAGGAGATGCTAGAGGCTCTGAGGCGGCTACTGCACCTACAACAACTGATATAGAGGAAGTTGTTACATCTGTAACAACAGACCTGTGAAGAACTGTTACTGCTATAATAACCAATTTGGGGAAGGTAGATACACCTGTAACAACAGATTTGACTATTGTAATGCAGGACCCCCTGTGTCCTCAGAGATTGGCCGAACATGATGACTTCACAACCCGAATCTGATTTTCTTAGGGAGCTGCAAAATTTGCATGTATGAATTCCTCTACTACAAGCCCTTAAAGAAATACCCATCTATGCTAAGACAGTGAGAGATTTGTGCATCAAGAAACCTGGGAGGAAGCCTAAAGACCCTGCCACCATACATGTGATGGGAAAACTATCCAAATTGATGTATGCTCAACCTCTCCTAACTAATTACAATGATCCAGGAAATCCTATGGTCACTGTCTAAATTAATAAGCAGCCCATAGCCAACACATTGATTGATCTTGGGGCTGCCATTAATGTAATGACAAAGGACCTCTTTATCGCTCTCGGGCTATAGGGACCCAGACATACTCCTACTGTGCTTGTATTAGCAGACAGGTCTTGTGTTAAACCCGAGGGGATGCTAGAGGATATAGTGATTATAATAGCCTCCTGGTGGTATCCATTTGATTTTCTTATCTTACGGCCCAAATGCAATTTGGGGGGTATCCTTTGATCCTAGGGAGACCTTGGTTGGCCACTGTAGATGCATTTATAGGCTATACGACGAGATCTATAGTGATCTCAGATGGCCAGGAAACACATAACCTTAATATTTATCCCCCAAAACCAAATATGGATGTGTACAACCCTTGGTGGGATGAGTTTGAGCCTAAGTCAGATCTTTCCCTGCTACTCCTCACTCTGGGGAAAGCCCAGTATTTAAAAAATGAGACAAGAGATGATGTCATTAATGGTTTTATTAGTAACTCACTTTTTGTTGCTTCTGTTAAAAATGAAAATGGGGAAGAAGAGGTGGAAGATATAGATTTTGAACAAATGAGAACTGGTCTGATTATTGATAGCAGTCCAATTGAGATCGAATTTGGAAAGTTTTTGAATGTTAATCCTAACCTAACTACTAAACAAAACCAATGACTATTACAACTGTTATAGAAGTATAAAAAGGCATTTGCATGGGATTATATGGATATGAAAGGGATCCACCCTAACCTATGCACTCACCATATTTATTTGAAGGATGGATGCAAACCAATCAGGCAGCCACAATGCCACATGAACCCTGCACTAAAGGAGGCGGCGAACAAAGAACTGCAAAAACTCCTAAGTTCTAATTTTATTTTATCCAATATCCGACAGCTAGTGGGTGTCACCGCTTGTCATCGTTCCTAAAAATAATGGCAAGTGGAGAGTCTGTGTTGATTACAGAGAACTCAATAAGGGCACTCAGAAGGACCATTTTCCCTTACCATTTATAGATCAGGTCCTCGATACTCTCTCCGGAAAGAAATTATTTTTATTTTTGGATGGATTTAGTGGCTACAACCAGATGCAGATTTCCCCAGAAGACCAGGATAAAACGACCTTTACTTGTCCTTGGGGAACCTACGCATACAAATTACTTACTTTTGGGCTCTGTAATGCACTAGAAACCTTTCAAAGGGCAATACTAGGAATTTTTTCTAACTTTTTGAATGACTGCCTGAAAATATTTAAGGAGGATTTCAAACCTTATGGAGATGATTTTGAGACAACATTAGTCAATGTGGAAAAAGTGTTGGAACGGTGTGTACAAACTAATGTTGCTTTGAGCATTGGGAAATGTCACATGATGATGACTAAAGGGATCATTCTTGGACACTACATTTTTGCTGACGGAATCAAGGTAGACTTTACAAAAATAGAGGTAATTCTAAAAATTCCAACCCCCAAAATGCAAAAAGAGGTACATATTTTCTTGGGGCATGCAGGGTATTATAGGAGATTTAAAGATTTTTTTTTTCAAAAATTGCATCGCCATTATTTTCCTTTCTCATGAAGGATGTTGATTTCTTGTGGACAGGGAAGTGTGAGTAGGCCTTCTTAAAGCTGAAATGCTCTGTATCAGCAACTTCGGTCTTGCGAGGACCTAATTGGGAACTACCGTTTCACATAGCTACGAATGCATCAGATATTGTTGTAGGTGCTATTTTGGGCCAACTGGAGGATAAGAAACCTTATGTTATTTACTAGATAAGCAAAAATCTAACCCCGACTGAGCTCAACTACACAGTGACTGAGAAGGAGTTCTTAGCAGTGGTGCATGCCATCAATAAATTCTGAAATTACATCACTGGGTATCAATTATTTGTATACACTGACCATTCTGCCATTCATTTTTTAATAAATATTCCAATTACCAATGGTAGGATTACACGTTGGTTATTTTTGTTACAAGAATTTGATATCACTATTGTAGATAAGCCTGTAAAAGACAATGTAGTAGCTAACTTTCTTTATAGGCTAACTATTGATGACAGTTGCACTCCCACAAAGGATTCTTTCCCTGATGAATATCTTTTTGCTATTTCTGCTTACTTACCTTAGTATGCATATATAGCCAATTATCTTGCTATAGGGAACTTTCCACAATATTTGTCCTCCAAGGAGAAAAGAAAATTGACACAAAAAAGTGCTACATATACCTGGATTGATGGGAACCTCTACCACACTGGACCAAATTTCTAGATCAGACGTTGTATTAGAGAAGATGAGGTCTTTGATATCCTTAAATCCTATCACGAGGAACCCTGTGGAGGATATTCACAGACCAACAAACATGATACAAAGTCCTTTCAATAGGGTATTATTGGCCAACAATATTTCAAGATGCCAAGAAGTTTGTGAAGGGATGTGATAGTTGTCAAAGGATGTGCCAACCATTGCAATGAGATGAGATGCCATTATAGCCGCAAATCGTCTTAGAACCTTTTGAGAAGTGGGCTCTAGATTTTGTGGGACCAATTAATCCTTCATCTAGACAGAGATCCTACATCTTGGTCTGCAATGATTATGTCACAAAATGGGTTGAGGCGAAGGCACTAACCAGAGCCACAGAGTAGGTTGTCTCAGACTTTCTATTTGAAGACATCTTTGCTCAGTTTGGCATACCCAGGGAGATAATCACAGGCAGAGGGCTCCAATTCACATCTTATAAGATCCAGGAGTTAGTCAAGAAATATAAAATCCATCACAAAATCACAAGACCTTATCATCCACAAGAAAATGGCCAAGTAGAAAGCACTAACAAAGTCATTGAGGGGATCCTTACTAAGACTATGGCTAGTCATCAAAGAAATTGGGTTGACAAACTTCCAAAAGTGTTATGGGCATACAGGACTACATGGAGGAGTACCATTGGATTCTCACCATATGAACTTGTGTATGGAAAGAACCCTTTATTCCCCATTGAATTTGAAATCAAGACACTAAGGACAACATTGCAGGTCAGTTTGGATTTGGCTACATCATAAAGGCATAGATTGAACTAGCTCAATGAATTGGAGGAGAAACGGTTAGCTGCTATCAAACAAACATAGATTATCGAGTAGCAGAGAGCTAAGTGGCATGACATATTTATAAATAAGAAGAAGTTCCAGAAAGGAGATTGGGCTCTCTTATATGACTCAAGGTTTAAAGACTTTAAGGGTAAGCTTTGCACCAGATGGCTAGGTCCTTATGAGGTAGACGCAGTCTTTGACAATGGGATTGTAAATTTGGTGACCATTGACAGTGCGAGGACACCATTGCTTGTAAATGGGCACCATCTTCGGTTATATCACAAACCTACCTCAAGGGATTCATTTGTCAACATTGTCACAAATTCTGATCTACAAATTATGGGAACAGGGGAAGACCCCCTGTGTTGCAAAATTTTTAATTTTTCCAATAAGTGTAACAGCTGAAAATCAACTTTGGTTGGCAAGTGTTACACCTTCAAACTGTAAAAAAAATAAAAATAAAAATAAAAAGAACAATAACAATAATAATCATCTGGATGTGAAAACCTTTCCTAGGTGCAGACAGAAACTTTTGTAGCAGTTGAAAACCACCTGGTGGTGGCTGATACACACTTTGTAACATCATTTGTTATTTACAAGCATATCTTACGATAAGTGTTGTTACATGATCTTTTCTTATTTATCTTTTTGTAGAAATTAAAATAATATATATCAGTTGTCTTGGTTGTTACACCTGTAACAATCGACAACTTTTCAGGAATAAACAAGATATTTTATTCTAATAAGTAGTAGAACATCACCATGATCCTCGTCATCAGAATTAAGTTCGCACATCTCACTGCCAGAGCCTGGTTTGCGCATTGCGCCGCCCATTACTTCACCCCACGTCACCCAGGTATGTCATCAAGAGGTAATATTTAATTAATTTTATTTTGTAATTATGGAAACTTAACATGACTCTTGATTGCCATCTGGGGGGGGATGAATCATATTGCGACATGACCGTTGCATGACTTGTGATTATTCGAAAAATCTTTCAATTAAGGCATGATGACCTGGTAGTTATTGTTACTTAATGTTGTTCATACCAAAAAGGGTAAGTGTACCATCAACAAGACCTCCCCTTGACTCACCATTAAGGCAAAATTCATTGTGCAGTATGAACCATGTATGCCAAATCCCAATTCGAAATCCTCACTTGTGCCACCTTGCCACCCTAACATTTACCCCTATTGGAAGCACTGAATCCCCATTCAGAGTGCTTGGACAAGAGGAAGATAGCAATGCAGGCTGAAACAACTAGATTGTGTGTCGACTACCCTAGAGCACTTGAAGGGAAGGAGAAGCAGGTGTAACAACAATGAATTGCATAAGTAATGGAGGAGCAGCAATATGACACATGCCAGGGTCCACAGAAGCCTTGGATGATTGCCTAGAAGCATGTCAGATTTTCAAGGATGCAGGCTGGTTCAAGTTCTTCTAGAGGTTGGAAGGATCAAACAGTGGTGTTGCCATGAAATTTGCAAAGAATCTGGAGAGAAACGAGATAGAGGTCAGAGGGTTGAAGCTGGAAGTCATGGAAGAGGTGATTGCTAGAGTAATAGGATTGGCCAGTTGAAGGGAAGAGATGGTTCAACAAGAAGGTCAATGACCCCTCGCTGAAATAGGATTTCCTCCAAGAAGAAGAGTCGCTAGTAAAGAAAGGAAGGGGAATTTATAGATTGTCACTCCCCCAGCCATGGCAGATGTTTCCATCTATCTCATTAAGTACATTACTTGCGAGGGGAGGGAAACAATTGTATTTAATTATCATTTTCCATTGTTGAACCACCTCCAGCATCAGTAACTGATCAACCTTCCTTATTTCTTGCTGGGCAACATTAGGCACATGGCCATAATGGTGAAAATAACCGCGCATCCATAAATGTGTGTCACCAACCATGGAATTATCAAACTCATTGTGTTGGACACTTTGAGCTGACAAGGCAAGAATTGGGAAGAATTCATGTGGAAAAGGCCCAGGTGCACTTGCAGAAGGAAAACCGAGACATATGAGGAAGCTCCATAGGTGACAAAGGAGAAACCCTAGCCCTTGACAGTAAGGGTTAGCAAGGGGCCAGTTGATAAACCAATTGGTGACATGAGGCCGAAGCAAAGGATAAGGGTTAGCAGGCACATAGAGTCCCCATCCATGTCAATAAAGAGAAAAGAAGCAGTAGAGTAGAAGGATGAAGAGAAAGCTCAACTAGAGGAACCTTCTTCACCTGGTAAGAGTGAAACCCAATCCTTGCTGTCAAAAATTGAAATTCTAGAGAAAGAAATTAGAGAATTGAGGGATCAACTAGCAAAAAGAAAGGTAGAGCCAAGAGTCCCAAGGCTAGATACTTTGGCAGAGGTCGTAGATAGGGCTAGAAGGGGAGATGTCCTAGGCACTGTGTGCGTAGCCTGTGCTAAGAAGTTGGTGGCAACAGGATTTAAAGTCTGTGCAACACACACTACCTGGAGGGAGACCCAAACTGAAATATGGGAATTTGTCACACAAGAACCCATCGAGGACATTGTTGTTACACAATAACCAACTACTGAGACGGCGCAATCCACAGGAATGATCGGGTAATTGATACATAAGAGCCCTTGGTTGATACTGTTGTTTCAATAGAAACATAAGTGGAGGAGGAAGTCAGTCAAGGGAAGGAAGGGAAAGATAACATTCATAAGCCTACGATCAACACTACCGCTACACAATAGCCATCAGTGAAGACAAAAGCCGATCTAGAGAAAAATGGTGTACAAAAGTCTGTGGATAACACTACTGCTACACAAGAACCAACAGTGAAAATGGAAGTTGATCAGGAAGATAAAGAAATTGAGACAAAATCTACTGATGAAGCTACTATTACATAAGAACCAACAGCCGAGGTGGAACGGTTTCGCCCTTAGGAGGCTGCTACACCCTCAATTGATAGTGCATGTGGAAGAATACTAGGTCCTGAGGAAGGATGGCATTATGAGAGATTATTGTTATTGCAAGAGATGCAAAAGTGGAAGCAACTGGCGCTCTCTCTACAGGAGGGAGTGATCTCACTCAAAGTGCGTAAAAGAACGATGGATTCGGTGAGAGAAAAATGGCTAAAAGAAGAATGGGAAAGAGAAGACGAGGCACAAAGGCACAAGGAAGCTATAAAGAAGAAGGATGAAAAATTGTATCAACTACATCGACAGGTCTCAAAACTGATGAATGATAAGACCAAACTCCATGATCTTGTTCTAAACCCACTAGCATGCAGGTGGCCTTCCCTGTCATATCTAGTGTTCCTTTGGGAACGTTATTACTTATTTCAATTAAAGGCAGTTTTTGAGAATAGGTCCTATTTGGGTTCTTCAACTCGTAATTTTTTGGAAAATTTTCACTCCTGTGACTTTGATGACCAGAGCTTGTTATGCGAGTTGTTCTTGCACAATATCATGTGTGAATATGTTAGCAAAAAGATGGTCGCGAGTGTCCTCTCCTACATGGGGGACTTGTAGTTGCGGTCATTCCTTTCATTCATGAGGAATCAGATTGAGTGGCATCTAGCCAAGAAAACAGCAGAAGCCAACAAGGAAAGAACGACATTGTGGGTTAGGGATGAACCAAGAATGGCTTATGAACTCCGGCGAGAGTTTAAACTATTCCTGAGCACTTCAGAAATTAGAGAACAATCAGCCACCTACAGAAAAAGAATCGGGAGGATCTGCCTCAACTTGTTTACAAATATGAAAAGTTGAGTGTTAGACAGATGTCTCAAGTGCACTGAGGCCTGCAACGTAGAGTTATAGGAAGGGGACCCCTTTGAGTACAAGAAATTCATGGTTGTTGTTACACAGGTTCCAGAATATGCTCGGATTGTGCAAACACTGGGGGCATTATTGATTGGCCTTAGGTTCAAATTTCCTTTGATATGGTTGCCATTGGATGAGTATCATCCCGATTGTGATTTATGTGACTATGAAGAGGAATCTTGGCCATGTTAGTTGATGGTCATTTAAGGATTTAGAGCTCTGGGTGACGATACTGCTGGTGCCTACAATTTCACAGACCTACATCAGGGGTACAATAGAAGGAACTGAGATTATGCATGGGGACATGCAGTTGCTTCAGTCGGGAAGAGATGTTGGGTGTAATTTTTTACCTATTTTCTGCACATTCTTTCCCTAGTTTTGACCTTTCTGTCCTCCATGCCTATGACTTTACATGATCAAATTCCCTATTTTATTACCTTTTTAACCTATTCTACTGTCATGTTAATTTGTTGTATTTTACTATATAATACAAGGTTTTATTCCTTTTTATGGATAACTAGGAGAGTATTGAAGAAGTATTTTGGGAAGCTCTTCTTTTTAGGCGATGACTTGCGAGAACAGAGCTATAAAGAAGACAGGCATTGCAGATTAGCTACAGAAAAGGGTAGAATAGTTGGTTGTTACACCCTGGATGTTGTTACAGGTTGCTGTTACACATTGGATGTTGTTACACCACACGCTAATACAAGAATCCGTTGTCACATCAAAATTGTTGTTGCCAGTGATGTCGCGTCATCCCGAACCGCCATTCACTCGATGCTATTGCGTTGAAGCTGGAAAATGTGGGTACTATTCCACATAACACCTGTCAGCAGTAGTGATTGTTTATTTTTGAATCAACAAGGCTCAAGCAGTTGTAATCATAACTGATGTATATTTGTATTTAGCAATATGTTGTAACTACTTTTATTTTTGATCAGCATGAGAATTGTGATATTCTCATGATTGATCTGTTTCTAATTCCAGGTTGTGATAACTATAAAAGAACTTGATTTTTCATGTATAAGGACACGACATATAGAAGAATATTGTTACTCTGCTTTTGTAATTCTAAGTTTATTTTTAATATCAAATAGTATGGTAATGTCGTTACTGTTCTTCAGCTGATTCATTAATCACTTTTGTGTTATTCCTGTGCCCTGCTGAGGAGGAAGGGCCCTCCTCTTTGGCAGGGATTGCAGTGATATAGGTAGTGTACATTCTAGTTTAGTTAATTGATTTATAGTTTTTCGTTGTTGCTCTACAAATCGTGGATTATATTCGCCATTGTTTCCATTCATATTATGTTGTTACACTGAGTTAATCAACAAAATGGTAGTAACCAACTGGAGTAGATATTAGTTCATGTGTGGTGCGCCTTCACTTTGATAGCTGCGAGTTGTGATTTAATTTCTTAGAGTGTTTTTAT
Organism: Pinus taeda; assembly: GCA_000404065.3. Taxonomy (NCBI): domain Eukaryota; kingdom Viridiplantae; phylum Streptophyta; class Pinopsida; order Pinales; family Pinaceae; genus Pinus; species Pinus taeda. The sequence continues at coordinate 24,381 of APFE031736662.1, forward strand.
GTCTACACGTATGGTATGATTCAACAATTTAGATTAGCGACATCTTTTACAGTTTTTTGCGTTGTCTTATTCTTGGTTGGAGTGTATCGGCACAGAAAGTGCAGACTCCATTGAAACATCAAGACCTACCCTGGGTTGACAATTAAATGTTGCAGTCCCAGTGAATTAAGATTTATTAAAACAACACTACACTAGGGATAGATGGATTATAAATAATTTATGTAGAAAAATTGTCCCTAAGTGGTGATAACCTAGCAACAACATTTTCCAATGCATCCACAACTGCATTACACATTCTAGGAAGAAAGATAATATTAAAATCTTGGAAATGTGAAATCAAACACCATACCTCTTGTTCGTAACTTTTGAGATGAGGTGACACACAATGTATGGTATCACGTACTTGTCGTACAATAATTTATTAGTCACCTATTGCTTTGAGAACCACAACGTTGAGCTCGATGGATCATTACAAACCCAAGATGAGTGCTTCATATTCTGTAGTGTTGTTCATGCACTCGAATTCCAGGTGGTTAGAGATCATATGTTTTGTCTGTCATGAGTTTATTACAACACAACCAACTCCAGATACCTCCTACATTTTGGAACTATCAAAAGACAAAGTCCACATATCATATGTACAAGGGATACATATTACACTAGTACTATTATTATTATCACTACTAACTGTGCAAATGTCATTTTCACCAGTTGGACTAGGAAGGAGTTCCAAATTTGTACTTGGTGGGACTAGGAATGGCTGAGCAAGATAACACCCCAGTTTAGTTTCCAAAAATAGGTTGCCAAAGATAAGATTTGCAAAATCCATTGACTCATTCTCATCCTCTAAGGGAGTTACCGTGTGTTTGATGTACCGCTCTGAGTTTGCCCAGATCTAATTATTTCTGCCCTTATACAGAAGCCATAAATGTGACCAATCCATTGCAAAGTACCCCTGCAACTTGCTGGACTAGTCTCTACTCAACAACACACCATATGCTTCTGGAATGCCCATAATTACTATGTTTATACATTGGTGAACTCAGTGATCAGATGATAAACAAATAAGCACACTTTTTAGTTCCCCAATTGCATGGACAAGAGTCTTGTCCATGACTAACCTGTGCATATGTTTTATCCCATTTTGCATTAATTTTCTTTGTGACAGATAGGGGCATTACTTTTACTGTTGCACCATAATCAACTAAGCAATTGTGTACATTATAATTGAAATATTCAAATGTAAAAAAAAAACAAAGGCATATTGTGTTTACATCTACTGTTAAAGCATTAAGTATAGACTCTAGGGAACTAGAGGACTTACCAGATTCAACTTCCTTTTCTCAAGAAGCATCGTTACTTGAGAAAAATTATCCAAGTGCATGTAGGAGCATGTCTCACTAGCTTGTGATCTTTTTTAATTTGAATAACGAGATATTTTCATTAGCCTTCTTCATTTCATCAACTATGTTGTAATCTAGTGTAGGGGATATTGTTGAAGTGTTTGGGGGAGTTGGATTTTCTGCTACTTCTAGAGTGATGGACTTACTTTTGATACTTGTGGAAGTAATTTTCATTGTAGCTTCATTCCCAAACTTGTTCTGAGTGTTTTGCATTGAATATACGGGCAGAATGATCTTCCTTAAAACATGTTCCTTCAATTTCTGCTTTGTCAACTCTTTTGTAGGAGTCAACCCTTGGCTTCTTAAGTTATATCGAGTGGTCTACTTCTAGGATGAGTCATTACTCAGTGGTTTCTTTATGAGATTGCTCTTTCCAGCTGCAAGCATACAACTGAATGTGTTCATTTCATGCCCCGTGCTTGGAGTGTGTTTGGTCACAATGTTTTCTTCCTTTTCTTCCGCAGGTTCAATCTACTTGTTAGTAAGCATTGTGTCAATAAAGTGCACAATCATAGAATTCATGTTGTGGTTCCACTATGGGCATGTTTTATTTGAATGACATTCTTGATGAAATGAACAATATTGATCCATGCCCTAACTTTTGATATTCAACACAACATTCGATCTTTGCGCAAACTTGGTTGGCTGGTTGTTGTTGCTACCAGAGTTAGAAGTCCTTCATAGAAGGATGAACTTGGGAGGCCTGCTGCTCATGGTGGTCTCGCTTTACCTTTATTTCAATTCTGCTAACTCATTGGACAAAGACTTAATAGTGCGGGTCAAGCTCTCAAGATCAATTGTTTCCTTTTCTTTGGCCTTGCTTATGGAGGCCTGAGACCTTTTCCGTGTTTCTTTGGATTCCTTTGTTGATTCATCTGCGATGACTCCAATCACACACAGGTCCTTTCCAACTACGATTGCCTCTTCGAAAGTTTTAGCCAAACTTGGCTTGGAAATTATTTTCACGAACTGCACAGTGATTGATGGTAAGGAAGATGTGAAATATTCAATTGTGATGGAGTCATGACGTTTTGTGTTTGGAAAAATATGTTCAAGATATAGTTAAACCTATGATTGAAATCTTTCACCTTTTATTTCCACTCCATCTTGAGATTACCCAACTCTTTCAAAAGAATGGTGGGGGGCTTTATCATCAGTGAATTTCTCAAGAAATAATTTCTTAAAACCCCTCCAATTCTGGATCGAGTTCAGAGGAAGGTTGTGATACCATAAAATCGCTCTTCCATCTAAGGTACATGGAAACAATCTACATGCAACAATATCATAACATACCTCAAGCATTTGCAAATGTGGGTAGAAGTTGTCTAGATGGTCCTCTGCCTTTATTGCTTTGTCAGGGTCATACTTCATTAGTATCTTCTCTGGGTGCCTTGGCATCTTGTGTAACACACACGACAGTGCAAGTGGGCCCTGAGGCATCCAGTCTATATCTTGGTCTGCCATGTCTTCGTCATTGTTTTCCCCTTCTTTGTCAAAATTTGATTGGTTTTCTTCTTATTCTTCCTCCTCACCGCCTAACTCATAGAAGGTATCATCTAAGAGCACTACGTTATCACCATCACCACCGTTGAAGGTTGGAAGTCGTTATGGTTTTTCTATGTTTTATTTAGAATATGATATCTCTTTAAGGGTGGCGAGAACTAATTCTTCAACTGTTGATACCACTATCCTAGTGGGGTTGATTTGGTTCTTCTTTGGAAAATATGTAAGAGTACCTAATCCAAGTATCAATCCAATAACTCCTTTGGGTGATGGGGCAGATGGCTTGGATCTAATCATAAGAGACTTCATAATCTTGCGGAGTTCCAGGACTAGAATAATTACCAACTTCAGTAATGTGCACAGAGGATTTGCTAGGAATGTTACTACCTTGACTAGAGGAAGTAATATTGGGGTTGGTGAGGTTATCATCCATAAAAATATGGATTCCCTCCTTCTAGCGCCATAAATTTTGATGGTGTTGGACCCACCAACATTCAAGGGATCTTCCTGATATGTGGTCCCAATTAGACCTCAGATTGTTTAGGATAGGAGCCCCATCCAGAGTATGGCCCGATGCTAGTTATCCTAAAGATATGCCTTGGATATAATTTTCAGTAAGAGAGAGGAGTGCGAATACACTTTTGAAAAGAAAGGGGGTGTGCCTACTGAGTGTTCAATCGTATGTGTGTCAAAGTTCTTTCATTGCGGAGGGGAGGAAAAATGAGCCTCTAAGAGAGAGAGGTAGTAGTACCACCCTAGTAGAGACACACATGAACAAGAGAGATCTGTACAAAATCGAGCAGAATAGTCCACAAATATGTGACAATCATTGCAACCAATGTAACAAGGAAGATATGTCTAATACTCAGCGAAATATTCCACAAGGATGCGAAAGCAATAATAGAAATTACAACACATTCTCAATATGATAAGTATCAAAATAACCGAAATAGTTAAACTACTTTAGCACATATGAAAGAAAACATGAATTAAAAACACTCACATAATAGTCTTACAAATATACATAATCCATACATGAATAACGTCTTGGCACATAGGGCTTCTTATATTAAGTAAAAGTTCCAAGACACATGTATAAAATGAACACCACTAGCTCCAATATTGGAGTAATTGGAGCCACTCCTTGCTCCTCAGAAGGACTAGCTTATCTCTCTAATGCCTTGTGAGGGGAGCCGAGGTGAAAAGTCCCTTGATTATACAATGAGGGTGTATATAATAATGAGGAAGTGATGCTTCACCTTCCTTATGGCTCTTCATCTACCCTCATTATTGTTTGACTTCCTATGACTGTCCTTTGGACTTCCACTTTACAATACACTTTCAAAACATAATTTACAACATTAACCATAATGGAGTGGCATGTGATAACTCATGACATGATATGACATGACACTGCTGACATAGAATGCTTGATGATATGGTGATGCCAAGTGATTGCTGCTACTATGTGTTGCGGGTCTGCTTGAGAATTCTTTTCTTTTCACCTCCACATGGCTTGGTGATAAGAAATCTTCAATGATCTCGTCTTGAATGGTGATCGCAAACTAGTGTCCCTTTGCTTTCTCTTGATTGATCAACTTGCATACTCAGCTACAAGAATGTATTTTATCACATTTCACTCCTTCATCTCCTTCTTCATCATCTCACCATAATAAGGTACCTGTTTTTCAATTCACTCATGACGAGACAACATCAGTCCAAAAGCCCCTTAGTCTAAGATTGTGCATGTTGATCCATTGAATGAGCTGGAGTTAGATGAAAGGCTAAGAAAATGACTAAGTGACTGCCCAATTGAAAATTTAAGGCAGGCAAGGGGGGTCTTGAGCCTTAATACGGCACAATGCATAGTTTAATTTGGGTTGAGGAGACAAACTGCACAGTTCTAAGGGTCAATGTGACATACTGAGGGGATGAGCACATTGCGCAGTTCCAGGAGACAAGATAGGTTGGGCCATTGCATAGTTTCAGAATTCAAGAGATTAAGGATGAGCTTGAGGCTAGAGACTATGCAGTTCACAGTTAGGGTCAGGCTAAGAGAAGGAATTGCACAATTATAGGAGTCAAGGTTAGGGCTTGCGCATAGAAACTGCGTAGTGCAACAATCCTCGGAGGCAGGAACTGCACATTGCATAGTGCCAAGAGGCAAGGTCACAATAGAGGATTGAGACTATGCAATGCACAGTTCAAGGACACTAAGTGAAGCTAAGTTGCTTGGTTGGGAAATTTTTAGAAAATGACTAAGTGCGGGATCGGTGAGACTGATGTGAACAGTGATAAGACTTTGACTGTGATCACACACTTAGAATACTTTATGACACGACAACATAGATCATCTAGGACACATGAAAATGCATTTCCCTTTGTGCAAAAACTTTATGACATGTGCAACACTTAAGATACACTTTGCGACGACCATGATGACACTTGTGTGACAACGCTTAAAACTTTAGAAATGAGTGCGACAGTGGTTTACATAGTTAGGAAAACTCATTTACACAAAGGTGACCTATTGGAACCACCAGAACAAGTTTATATACATGATGCGACAATAGACATGTGAAAAGATGACATTTTGCTTATCTCACAAAAGGAACAAAAAATCCTCAAGAAAACACATGGAATGAGTTTTAAAGTTTACGACGATAATGTAAAAGACCAACGAAGTCTCCAAAATTTAGTGTAAGACAAAATTTTGGAGGGCATTGTAGTAGCGACAACAAGTTCCCAATTTGAATAAGATAATATGAGCTTTTTAGGATCATATTAGTTAAATAAACCTCATAGAACTTCTTTATTGTGTATTATTAATGGATAAAAATGAAGTGCTAGGGAAACCATGAAATTGTAATAAATACTAACATAAATTCATGTAACGACTGTGAAGGGACATCAAATTCTCTTAGTGATATTGATCATTGGGTCGAACAAATTGAATATTAATTAAGGGACATGATTGCGAGGACATCAATAAATAGAGTACTCATAAGTAGTGAAGGATTACAAGTTTTAGTCATAGAAAAAGGTTTAAGGTTTAAATATTTCAAGTATAACAAATTTCCACTTTTCATTTTATAGACCTTCTAAAGACAAGGAAAGGAAACTATGGCATTAGTTGAGTCTTAAAGATGCATGAGAAAAGTCCTGACATAAGAAGTAAGAAATTTAAATACCAATGACCGATTGTATATTTAGATTAGGTGAACTAATATTTCTAAGGGTGAATAATGATAATTACATGCAAGGGTTAAATCACTATTGCTTAAGAATTCCTTCATGTAGGTGGATTAAGTATGACAACAAAATTTAAAAATGATGACCTAGTATTGACATGCTATTGGGAATAACAATCCTTGAATAAGTAAGTCAAATATGTATGGTGATTTAAGAGCCTTGGGTAATGATAAAAAGAGGTACAAGACCAAGAATTTAAATTTTGATATTGATGATTTAATGCATGTTATTAAGACTAGTAATAACTTACTATTGAATTTCACTATATAGGAGAGAATACAAGCTTAGAGATAATGGCTCCAGATGATGGGGGATTAGTTGAAAATTTAACAATGTATTTCATATTAAAAACATTTCAAAACTTTAGCATATTAATAGGGAGACTATACATACTCCATATATAGCCAACCTTATTGTTGTAAGAAGAAGAAACGATAATTAGAAAACAATTGGTATCGTGATGATCACATGATAGTCATAGTACTGATGATCCTTTGTAGATTCAAACAAGATTAACCAAAGTAGATCCATGGTATTCATATTCATTGCATAGATGGTATTCGTTGCATACATGTTCATGTAGACTAGTAACTTTGATTTTGTTGATGAATCATGATAAGAATTTTCATGATGTTTTATTGCCTTACATGTGATGGGTTGGTATGATTATCATATTCATGATGTTACACTATCCTAGAGCACATGTGGTATTTCCATATGATGTTATGTTATCATGTGGTTCCATTTATTATGTTGATGAAATGATTATCTTTAAAGATATTTTGATGTTATATGTATTATCATAGTATTTCATCATGTGATCACTTTATGTAGTTTTATAATGAGATGCTATTATGATGGCATGCACAAGCATCTTGTGTCTTGTTGTGATGAAAATGATGTTGTTTTTTCATGGTGACATGTGATAATTAACACGTGGATTCCTTTTTATAAGATGATGATATTATGATTATAAAAAATTCATTGGTTACATGTTGAGAGGTGATGCTTGAAAAGAAAACCACCAATGACCCAAGAAGGCAAATTTATTCAATGATCTCATGGGTGTGCATACCTAAGAAGGAGAATATCTACAAAATAACACACTATTGGTTGGAAGCAGACTCAATAAATAAACCTATGCTAGTTTCTATTTTGCCCTGTATAATTCTCATTAAGACATGGGACCAACTTGAGAAGGCAAAGTGATAGATATGGGAGTTTTGATGCCAAAGGTTGGAGAACAGTCAAAGTAGCACTTGTTAATGGTGTTTTATGGCTAAAATTTGATGTCTTAGATTGGGTAACTTGTAGGAGTTAGGGAGGAAATTTATATTAGTCTTTCGAGACAATTAGCATATGAAAGTTAGTGTGCCAAAACAAATTATTACTTAAGAAATTACACCTTATGCCTTGGGGCCCCAATTACATTGATAGAATAAAACTTGATACTGAAAGTAAGAACATGACTAGAGTTGTGCTCACACTTACCGACAATTTTAATGTGTTATTTCAACATTTATTGTGGTCACTTGCATGGCTCTTATACTAGTTACAGTAAAGGGTGATGTGGAAGATACAAGAATAAAGAAAACACCTATAAGTGGCATAATTAAAGTTAAATTTGTGATGAAATTCCTTAAAGGTGGTGTTGTCCCCTAAGATGACTCTAGGTCAATTAGTCATCCCAGAGCATCTAAAATATTTTGGATGACCTTAGTTATGAATGATTTTAAAACAAGTGCTTGAACCTATTTTCTTGTAGAATTAATTAAAAGTGTTGTTTATTTGTCCAAAATAGCAATTTGATTTAAAGTGGATGATTAATAGAATTTGTTGAAGTATAACTTGTTAAATATTCAGAATAATATTTGATTGGCCATAAGAATGAATATAAGTAACCAATGTTTACTTACAACTATATATATATATTATTTATATATAATATATATATATATATATATATATATATATAATATATATAGTATATATTATATTATATTATATATATATATATTATATATATTATTATAATATATATATATATAATATATAAGCAAAATACAAGGCAGTGTGGAATTAATAGATAAGGGGGTTTACAATAACAAATAGCTTCATAAACTAGTCCCTAATTAATATTTATAACTCCATAGGGGATTTAAGACTAACTGAAACTCAGTTTTATCTTACCTAGGTATTTCCATAAAGAATTAAATATATGAATAAAACACTATGAAACATTACAAAGAAAAACTCATAGGAAGCTGAAGCTATAGAAGGAAAATTCAAAATCCTCTTATTAATGTAGCAAATCTCCAGTTCGATTACAAGTCTACACAAAATTCATACAAAGGTTCAACCCATAATAACTCGAATGAGGAGTTATTTATACAAAACTAAATATCTTCTAGAGATATTTGTTACAAAATTTTACAAAAATAGTGCAAAATAATAGGAAATTGAAAACTTCTAAGTGGTGGCACTATTCTGGAGGAATCTATAATGGTTGGTCCCCAAAAAGTGTTGCCCAACTATCTGTCAGTTGAAGATGAAAGTTACTCAATTACTTCACAAAAGTGACCCATATTTGTTCACTTGGTATGGTGAGATTTACCAACCTCCTGTAAACTTCATCTACTTCTGTGTATTTCTCAAAAGTGGGCTTATTTATAAAAATATGTTTTATTTCATGCTTAATGGTTAAATTAAAATCTAAGGCTTCCAATGCTTGCTTCCCTATAATGTGCCCTTTTATTCCTATAGAACTTGATCTATCAGTTTCTATGTTGTAAAGTTTCTAGTAGTAATCCTCCAAACCGATAAGCCTATCACTTGGAGCTACTAATCCTGGAAGTCCTCTCTGATTAAGTAAATTAAACTTAAAGTGAAACCTTTAAACAAAGGTCCTTAATGCTTGACATTTAGTTTCTATTTGTATCATGAAGTTCTTCTTTTGGAGAAGCTTCTTGATCTCAAAAATGGTTTATGTTCTATCTAAAATCTGTATTTGCTCCAACTTTGTCTTGATTTTTGAATTAAGAACTTTGATCATATCAATAGCCTCAGTTTATCTTTAAGCAATTGTTTCACTTCATCAATGGCTACTTCAGAATTGTTTATGAGTTCCTCCTGCTAAAAAATGATCTGAATGGATGGCTATATTTCAGTTATGGATCGACTAATGTCTGCCCAAATTCTTTCCTTCGCTTGGGCCAAGGTTTGTGCCATCAGTGACTCACTATGAAACTCTTCAATCCTTTTGTTCAACCTATGTGTTTTTTGCATTTCCTCAACATATAAACTATCATTCTTTATTTTTTGTGCTTACAAAGTCTGGAATTTCTTATGGAGCCTTTCATTCTCTTGCTTTTCATGAATGATTTCCTATGAAAGTTTGTTCAAATACTCTTTTGTCAACATAGATTCCCCTGTGAGTGATGAAAATGTAATAGGAATAGTTGTGATGGGGGCTATAGATAATTGAGTAAATTGTTCCTTTTCTTTAAGCAACTTCTCAATTTGTTCCTCCATGATTTTAATCTGTACATTTTGCTCAATTATCAGTTTGATCATTTCTTACTTATGATGTTTGGTCTCTGCTATTTCCTTAGTCTGGGGGTCCTCTGTAAAAGGAAGTTTCAATTGTTTTTTCAATGCTGCAATATCTGTGTTCTTCCTTCTGATTATACCTTCTATTGCTTTTACATCAGTAGGGTCATATCTTAATCACTAAGTCTTCAAATGAATTAATCGTATTGTCTTTAGCCAGAGATGATAGTTTATCAATATTTAATTGAGACTGCACATTAGATAGAGCAATTTTAAGCATAGACAACGCCATAGCAGTGTTGGTCATGGTTGAGAACAACATCTCACCAGAATGCCTATGCATGTCCATTTGGTCAATTGGATGAATCTGATTGGCATCAAATGAGAATATAGTTTTCTAATAATCAGAAGAACCTTTGGAAAAAGGTACTTGAGCTTGCAGAAAGGCCATCTACATTCTTCCCTTTTCACTATCAAATGCTATCAGTAACCTGTGTTGTGAAGTGGAACTCTGCTTCGAGAAATGTGCATAGAAATTAGCTTTTAAAGCTTCATTCTTCTACTTGATCTCAAGAAAGTTAGTGAAAATTTTTGACTCCTCTGTTTCATTTGGTCCAGCAGACTGAGTAATTTCTAGCAAATTTTGTGAAGTATAAGAGGAAGAAGGAGTAGTAATTACAAGCTCCTTAGTGCTTATAGATACCCGTGAATCATCCAGATTGATGACAATAGGCTCCTTTTGACCTTCATTTGCAGAAGTAGTAGTACCCTTTGATTCAATCCTTGGTTTCTTCTGGTAGTGGATGAATTCCTTTTCTCCAATTGCTGATGATTGTTATCACCAAAAAATTGATCATCTAGCTAGATGGATCGAAGTACACCATGTAAGGCCAATTTTGCCATAGTAAAATTGCTTTCACTGTGAGAAATTACTTAATAAACCACCTTTGTTAAGTAATTTATAGTTAAACCCATGAAGAATAATTAAATAAATCACTATTTATTTGATTTTCTTCTAGGAATAATTAATTATAACCATTGTTCATTATTATTCCTTGTCATATTTGACCCAATCATGAAAAATAAACAGATAAATCATTATTTTTCTTATTTTTTCTCTAAGAATAATTAATTAATCACTGATTAATTATTATTCTTTTTTAAATTTGACTAAATCCCTTAAGAATAATTAAATAAATCCTTATTTATTTATTATTCCTTAACTAGTTCCTTGATAATTGATAAATATAAATCATTTATTTATTTATTATTTCTAAATAAAAGTTTAAATACTTTTTCCCTCCTAACCAAACATAATAAAATATTCAAAGTGGTTATTCCAAGAATGGGATCAATAATATATTTTATTATTTCTCATTATTGGTTAATAAAATATTCCAAATGGTTTATTCCAAGAATGGGATCAATAATATTTTTATTATTGCTCATTATTCGAGGATAACTCAATATTTGTTATAAATAGAAGGGTTTTCCATTCATTATTCACTTTTGATTATTTTCATTGTTTGCACTCACTGTTGTAACTCTGATTAATTCATTGTCGCACACCATATTTTTTGTTGGGTTTACACATTATAGAGGAGAGAGACTCTACACAAGTTGAAGACGTTTGAGGATAGCCAAGAACCCATCCCATAGAGGGGGACTGGTAACATTTATTTATTCCCTTCGTAGGTGTTATAATAAAAGTTTTTTTGTATATCTGGTTTCCATTGGTTGATTGGAGTTATTACTCTTTCTTTTTGTTGTTTAACTATGATTGTGGCAATAGATCTAGAATTTGGCAGGTTTTGTTTCTATCAATTTCTGCAGATCTATAATGTTTAGTGGCCATTTATATTGTTGAGATTGTTTGTCATCCACAATCTTAAGTGGGTTCTTTTCGTACTTCTTTGAGAAGAAAACACTACAACAAAATTGGCGACTCCACTGGGGATTTTTTGATTGTTGCCAATCACAAAATTGGCGACTATGCTAGGTTTATACTTCAGAGAAAAACCTGGGTGACCTTCGGTTTTCAGTTTAGGGTTTCTTATTTTTTCAATTCTCTTAATTTTTCCTAGTTTTTTAACCCTAGACATGTTAAATTTCTGAATTCCACAAGCTTTCTGGTCGCTTTCGTAGGTCATAGGAACCAGCCGTGACAAAGGCGACAATTTTTTCCAAGATTTGCTGACTGGGATCCATGGAGCAGGAATCACACTTTTTCCCCCAAAAAGTGTGATCTAGAGGCTAGAGTGCACTTATCAGCGCAAAAAGTGCTACCCCTACTGGAAAACAGGTCAGTACCTGTGATTTCTAGGTTTTAGGGTTTTTCTCAGATCTATTTATGGGTTTTACAGAGAGTTGTCTGCTGGGTTGTCTGACCTCTATCTCATCTTTCTTAGGCCTCGATCTACTCTGATTTACTCTTCGAAATTGAATTTATCCCCCCCAAGGGCTTCTAGTACTCTTCCACCTTTCTAGGAGGAGTTTAACTGAGTGAGTAGTCTGAGTTTCTGCAGTTCTTTTAGCCACATTTTCCATATATGTACCCTTCTATTTCAGATCTATAAAGATAGGTTGTCACCATTATCATTTCACATTTAAACTTGTTTGGTCATTGGCCTTAGGGTCCCATCAGTTTCCCTAGGTGTTTTACCCATCTCCCTATCTTTTTGCAGCGATCTTCCTCTCTAGTTTTTTGTTATTGCTACACCACTTTCCAACATCTTAGTGTCACTTGATCCTAGTCACACCGAAATGTATATCTCTTGACCGTTTTAGTGTATTTTCCATCGATTTAGCCACCGACCAGCACAATTTTTGCAAACCCAGTTTAGGTGGGGTTTTGTTAATTGTTTTGTTATTAATTTTAGTTTATTTTCAGCAAGATTTTTTCTTTTTTACAAACACGATCTAAGCTTAATCAATAAATACACTTGCACACATAAGCACACCTTAAGCAAATGGCACTTGGTTTACACAACTAAGCCAAGACTTAACATAATAAATTTATCTCCCCTCATCGAGACAAAGACATATTGTTGATCTCCCTTCATCATTTCTGCGTCGCATGTGTCTTACTACCATAGTGCCACCAAGGCATTTGTCACGGAGACTTTTAGGCCTTCACCCCCAGTTTCTGCTTGGGCATATTACCCCTCCCCATCAGGTTGGAGTTCATAGCCCTTTGATTCCCCATACTGACTCTTCTCCTGGTTCATCCAATTCCTCATCTGAGTCCGAGCCTCCACCGCATATCGTCACAATGTCTAGACCCACAGCTAGTGAAAGAACCCAACTTGGTGTTGGCTCTGGTTCTATCCCAGTGGTCACATCAAGTGGAACAGTTTCAGGAACCATTCCGGCAGCCCCCATGCTCCCTTTTATCGTTGGGTTTTAAGTCTACCGGATTTTAACCAGTTGATAAATGACCCCATACACCATTATGCTGGTTGGCCTTCTATGCTGACTAAGCTTCCCTTGTACATCTGGAAGTTTGAGGGTAATTCTGGAGAGGGTCTTACTAACCATGTCTGATCTTTCCACATGTGGTGTTCATCCAACTCGATAACCAATGACTCCATTCATATTCAACTATTCCAATGCACACTCACTAGAGACGCTGCAAAATGGTATGTAGACCAACCCTCCGCATCTCATTCCATTTTTGCGACGCTGGATAAAGAGTTACTTTCATATTTCTAGTTACCTCTCTGGTATGCCACTGGTATGGAGCTATTAACCTTGTTCCATCAGTCCTTCGCCACTCGCCTATCCAACCATGTTCAAGAGTGACATCGAAGGAGGAGCACATGTCGTGCCCCACCTTTCGAAGACTGTGTCTATCTAGATTGGTTTCTTAGGAGCCTTCTAGCACCCATTGGAAAATATGTCGCATCCTATTTTGTTCAGACCAAGGAAGAAGCTCTCCAAACCGCACTGAGATATGATCTTATTTATGCACAATCAAGCTATGTCTATATCGTCCTTCCAACCTCCCTCATCCTAGAAGTGCCAATGCACTGGGGGCATCTCACACCGCTAACGGTATCGTTGGAACCCTTTCACACCCTTTTCCATATACTTAGCAAAGTTATGGTTGTCTATAAGGGGAACTAGTTACTCTAACACTCATGCCCCTATTGCTAGCAATATATTTTCAAGACCCCAACATGTCTACCAAGTTGTTGCTCCTCCTTATCTACAGCCTAGCGCTCTAGCCCCTCAAGCATTAGTGTCGTAGACTCCCATGCATCCTCAACCCCAGTAGCCACCGCCCCCTTAGGGCTAGGTTTTTGCGTAGCAGAGTGCAACCAATCCCCAAAATTCAAAGAAAAAGAATAAGGGGAAGGGCAACAAGGGTTACTAGGGTAATCAAGGTAATCAACCTAGTGAATGTCAAGGGAACTAGCCTAACACCAACAACCAACAACAGGGCAGGTAGCCTAAGCAAAACAAGGTTATTCGTATGAAAAAGCCTTGTGCATGTTGCGGCGTACATGGCCATTATACACATGAGTACCCTCTCTGACCCCAGATTCACTAAATCTGGGAAGCTCAAGTAGCTTCTAGAGGTCAACAATCACCTCAAAATCATGCACCATCTCAACTGGAAATGCTCACAAATCCTTTCCCTCAGCAAGGATTTGTTGCTACTCAAGCTCAGTTAGGTGAAGAAACCCATCCCCCACAACCTTCTAGTCCTGGTGACTACCAGATCCTTATGTTGAATTCTGATGAGGTTAACCCCTCCAATATCAACCTACAAACTCGGTCGGCCCTTGACTTCATCTACCACTAAGTCCAAACCCAAAGCATCTGTTGAGTCTCTTAAGACACAAAATGGTCCATTACAGATCCCTTAACCTAAAGTTGAGGCCATTCCCAAGATCCCAAAGGGACCATTACGCCATAATGCGACTTCTAACCAAGTTTCCCATACATATAGTATAGTAGACGACTTAGCACAATCACCTACTACCATGTCGGCGCTAGAAGTCCTCCAGTGTGCCCATATCAAAAGAAAGCTCTACTAATTGCCTTGGGTGTAGTAGATCCTTCTGACGATCGTCTTATTGTCTTTCTAGTTGATACATCAGAACATCCCCCATTGCCTTCATCTCTTGCTTTCCAGATACCAGTCTGAGTCCGTAATACCATCATCTCCCGATGCATTATTGACAAAGGTGCATCCACCTATGTGATGTTCGCTGCTATTTGGAAACAACATAAGTCACCTGAGTTGTCCCCCTCCACCATCACTTTGCGTGCTTGGGATGGACACTCCTCCCAGCCCCTTGGCATGTAGCGCAACTATCCAAGCGCCCTTGTGGGCAAGACTCTCCACATCGACATTGAAGTCATCGATGCCCCTTTGGATTACAACGTTATCTTAGGTCATAGTTACACATATGCCATGTCAGCCATTGCGTTTGCAGCATTCCGCAAGATGTGCTTCCCCATGAAGGGAAGCTCGTTACCATCAATCAGTTGACTTACTACGATTTGACATCCATGACCTCCCCCGAGTCCATTATCTCGTCAATGTCTGATAAAAAGTCTTCAACTCCTCTCACCAGTGCTTCACCTGAAGTTTATAAAAATTCATCTTTGTTGGGTGCTTTCCCAGGTTCGTGAGATCCTAGTCTTCAAATTTTAGAACCGGCACCCGTCCCAAGTGCACTCTTATCTAGGTCCTTGGGCACCCTTTCTTTCCCCTTCCACGGAGGAAAATACGTGGGAAACTTGGTCAGAGGGTCTATACCCTAGGTTTCTTCCACCATTTCTTCATCCTCCTCCTCTACCAAGATTTCTTCAAAGTCTTCTTCCTCCTCATCAGCTTCCAAATTGATCGTCTTACCCTTTTCTTCCATGGTTAGTCTCGTCCTTAACGGATTTCTGGGGGACACTCGCATTCGTACCATAGGCTGCTTATCTTTCTTGGGTATTGGTGTGTGCAGCGATTTAGGGATTTTTGTGACTATCCTGACACTTTCTGGGGCTTCTCCTACTGTTATGGCCTACGCGGCCTCCTCGGTAGTAATATCTACAATATCCATGGCTTCCTCTGGCACGACCATACTGCTATTCCACAATTCTCTCAATGGCTCAAGTAAGTGCTCAAACAATGCCTTCGATTTCAAAAGATTGAACAAATCTGGGTTCATGAATCTCTAGGCATGTAATAGCTCAATTCTTAAATTGCCAAGTGTTATTCTTCAAGGTGAGTCCTCTCAAGAAAAAAGTGAAAAAATTCCTTTAGAGAAACTTGTTTCCATTCCACAAGAGATTTTAGTCATGAAGAAAAGTGAAGATGAGAATGAAAGGAATAATAAACAGAGCCATGTGTTTAGTTTCACCAAAGAGTTAGAAAAGACCAGAATTCAAGTACCCCTCACAGATTTGGTTAAAACACCAGCTTATCAAAGAGAAATTACAGAGTTTATCAATCTATCTCAGAATTTGAATATAAATTACATTGTGAATTTGCAAGAAGATAAACCAATAGTGGTTTTTGGTTCACATGTGGAGGAGGTAGATTCTTCAGCACCTCCTTTCTACATTTCTTTATCGGTTCATGATTTACTCTTGCACGATTGTATGTTTGATTCAGGAGCCTCGCATAACCTTATGCCATTATCAGTGATGAAACAACTAAACCTACAAGCTACTAAACCTTACAGAGACTTTTATTCTTTTGATTCACATAAAGTCAAGTGTCTGGGGGGAATTAAAGATATGGTGGTGCCACTAGCCCATATTCCAACCAAAATTTTGGTAATGGATGTAGTGGTAACAAATATCCCTGCTAGGTTTGGAATGTTACTATCTAGGTCATGGGGGGCTAAATTGGGTGGTGCTTTGAAACTAGATTTTTCTTATGTTGTCATACCAATTTTTGGTGGGAAAGAAAGGAGGTTGTACAGAGAAACAAGATTTATTAGAACAAACACAAATAACAAAGCAAGTAATTCACCTGTATATAGCCAGGAAAAATATGACTTTTCTTGCTTCATGCTGCATGGCAATGCAGAATTGGCTGAAGATAACCAGAGGTAGCTTACTTCAGCCTGTGTAAATACAAAGTTGCAAACAGAAGGGGTGTGGAAGTGCTTCTTTGATGGAGCCTATTCTAAACAAGGAACATGTGATGGTTTCCTTTCACAAGATGAATAGATTCAAGATCACAATATTGGAACCTAGAAGGAGCCCAAGCTGGTCAAATTGTTCAAGGAAGTTTCACTTAATGATAAGGAGAGATATATTAAGATTTTCAGGCAATACACTGATGTTTTGATTTGGTCCTATGAGGATCTCAAGACATATGAGGAAAGCATGTTCAGGAGACTTGGATGCCCTGTCAAAGTCATAACATACAATGCTCAATTGTTCAACTCAAAGAATCTTGATGGTAAAACTCTACAGCTGCATGTCAATTGGCAGTACCTCAAGCAGCATTTCCATTTCTGAAGCACAAGCATCCTATCATTGTAGATACCAGAGTGAATTTAGTGTACAAATGCCATAGAAGTTTAATTGGCTAAGTAATATGTGACTCCATGCCCAAGGTGAAGGCACTAATATGTGGTTCTTAGTGCTTTTGTGGCAAAAGCACTATCCCTAGGTGGAGCCAAATGTTGTAGTATTTGTTGTCACTTGAGGTTACTTGATAATATTTAAAAAGAAAAATAAATAAAAAACACAAAATCAAATATTCTGTATGTAATTATTTAAAACCAAATCAAAAGACAATGGGCACGACCCATTGTCTAAAGGTCATGCAGGTTCAATAGGCGCAATCAAGCGATAACTTGATAAGTACGTTGAGGTGTGTTGCGGGGAAGCAATGAGCACAAAGATTAATTAAAGCTCAACCCCCACAGTTGACCGTGACGTTAGCATGGTTGACCACAATGTGTGGCCTAAAATTACTATGGGGGTTCAACCTCGTTGAAGCTCCTGTACATTCTTTACCCCTGCAATGAGCTCCCAAAGCTTTCCGCCCCACGTCACTCATTCCACAACTTCCATCGCTTTCATCTATTAATTTCCCATGTCACTCACCATACCAGTCAGGGGAAAATGTTTTCTAGTTTACTTCACAGCTAATACAACAAGCCTTGAATTATCTTGTATCAGGAAATTACACTACTTTTACTGAAGAATCCCTAATTTCTTATTATGAAAACATGTCTCCTCAGGAGCTTTCCCATGTCACTTCTTTTTTAGCTCCTAAATCTGGTCAATTCTCCCTTGATGGCAATATTTTCTCTTTAGGAATGTTTACAGTTGATATAAGACCTGTGTTGCAAATAATTGCTAAAATTCTAGGAAAGGAAGACTCCAAGCAAGAAGACAAAGTTGTGTTGGGATTCTTCTCCTTAATGATGAGGCCTGAGCTCCCTTTAACACTGTTGTCCTTTCATGAGTGTTGTCAACATTTCACTTTGCCTCAATTAGAAAGGTCTCATATGTGTTCCATGGCAGCAAGTTTCCTTGTAGATCACAACAAGAAGGAAGTCCAGCCCTAACCCTTTTATCAAACAAGATGTTAAACTTTGAAACTACCTCCTTTATCTCCTTTATCTTCTTCTAAGCAGTAACCCTGCAGATATTCAAATATTATGTTGATGCGGAAATAAAGGGAAAATCAGAAATTTAAAAGAAATAACTTATTTTATTTGATTGACGGCTTTTGAATGTGAGAAACCCACGAGAAGAACTAGGTCGTTTGATAAACAGGCCATAGATCTGATGGTAATCGCGCGATTAACTAGAATAGATTTTATTTTAGAAATCAAACGCGACGATGTATGAAATACAGTTTAAATCGTTGAAGTCCGGGCCAATCGCAGTCATCCACTGAAATAGATGGGCTCTGACAAATATCGAATTGAAAAGTAATTGGGTTTTATCTTTAAAATCGACCCGATAAATCATTAACTGGCAGTTTTATTTCCTATCGGGTCCGTATGGGAGTCAAAGGGGTGTTGAAAAACGGACGCGTTCAAACAGGTTTAATGTTTCATGGGTTCTGAGGCATTGGACCGTCCATTGAAGGGGTGATTGGATGGTGATCATATATAGCTTAGGCAGACACGACAAGTTTATGAACCAGAGTTTTAATTCTTTGAGTTCCATGGTAACTGAAAGTTTGCCATATTCTGTGTAAATTAGTCATTTTCATTGTTTTAGAAAAATGACCAAGGTTAGAGGCATATGACTAAAATTCCAAAGGAAAGGTGATTGGTCGGGTTTCTTAGTGTTTTCGCCAATCAGAACACTCCCGATATATATGTGGGCCCAAGTTCATGCATAGAGTTCTTGTAAAGTTGCAGTTTGTTGTGTTAAAACAGTCTAACTGTCATCAGGACATCTACAAGGTTACAACTTGTAGAATAACACTCAAACCACATACTCCAACCACCGATTCGAACAGCGAATAGCCATTACCTACTAATTTTTGTTACTTCCTATTATTTTATTTTCTTGAGAATGAGGTGCCTTTTACCCTTTATGTAATATTCTGTAATAACTTTTACTTTATACAGTTAGGAGAATAGTTAAGTAGTTTGACAATTTTGGTGATTACCAACTGTCTCATAATGTATAAAAAGACGAAAATTTACAGAGAAAGGGTTCAAACATTGGAGAACCTAGAGACTAGGCCACTGTATTCTTGATAAAACTGTTGATTAAAGAAAGAATCAGAAGTTTTCCACACAATGTTGGGTATGATTTTATGTCTTATCTATTATGTGTCATTAAATGTTTTCTTCCTTTAAGTATGGTAATGAAGTTGTAGATCTTTATTTTCTTATGTAAATGAAGTTAAAATCCCTTAAAAGAGCGCTCCTATACTTGAAGTTCCCACCTCTACAATTCTTCTAAGTTATAGATACTAGTTTCTGTGTAAGACAACATATTATATTTAACTTCTCCAAGTGTCATAGATAGAAGATTCTGTGTAAAACAACATATTGTCTATGATTTCTTCAAGCTTTCTTCATTCATAATTTATATTCAACAATCAAATGGCATTCTAATATTTTCATGTCACCTAAGTATTGAGGGTTTAAAACCAAGTCTTTTAGGTCCTTCATTTGAGAATACAACATACAATTAAGTGATAAACAAGTGACAATAATTATAAACATTAATGTCTTAAGCGCAATTTCTACACAGCCAGGAAATTGGTTTCTTAAAGGACAACAGGTATTATCTTCTGTTGGTTTGCCATTCACAGCTGAATAGGAGACCACTACAGTGTAGGTCTCCCCATGTGCTCCCATGTCTACTTCAGCAGAACATTCGCGTTCGATCCTAAATACGAAATTACTTGGTCCATCTCATATTATCCAATTTGCGTGGTTAACCTCATTTCTCCTCTCGTCATTTTCTTATGCTTTCCAATCTTTCTGACCACGTGCAGTTCTCCTAGCGCTATCCCAGTGCATTTGTTAATGAGTTTCTGTAACCCTTTTACAGCTTTATTGTAGCGCAATAACTTCATGCATGTTTCCAAGAACATCATGGGCATAGTTGGGTCCATCTCCTACTCCAGTTTATCTTTGCTTCCTGAAGTGGAGGCATCAATGAAGCTCTTCTTAGCTTCCATGAAGGTTTCCCGAGTGCACTCCAAGTCAAACTCTACTTCTTTCGCCAGGGCTTTGTGAACCCAAGTACTATCCTTCGATTGCTTGTCTTTGTCATCTCCTATCACGATTCCACTTCGGAGCACGATGTTCAAATTTGGATCTTCCTCACACGGCTCAGACCTCATCATTTGCAGGTTCTGAGTTGGGGAAGGTGGTAATGCTCCTTTGTCATGTGTACTAGCTATCAGCATAGGACAATCTTCCATCTCATGATCAAACAAGGTGCAATATAAACAAGACGGCTGCATCGGATTCATACAATTGTGGGCATAATGTCCTAGCCCTCCATAACTGTAGCATATCAACTAACCGTGACCTCTTCCAGGTCCTCCTCTGCCTCGGCCTCGTCCACGCCCCTAAAATCCTATTCGTGCCACTCTTGAATTCTGGTCTAGGGGTTGCGATTCGGCCTGAACTTTGTAGGTGGGAGTTCTATCCATCATCAACTCATAACTCCTACAAGCGCGCTCACCGTGTCCCACCGACCTACAAAAGTTACAAAACAATTGCTATGAATTTTGTGTATAATTTTGTAACAAATGACAGTTGTCCGTAGCATGTTTTCCACCTATTTGAAAAATCGCACACCACCAATCAGGCACTGCACTAGATCTTGCTTGTGCTTCCGGCCTTAACGGCATCAGTCCTCCTCTCGCGAGGTAATTTGCGAACACCGGGAAATGGTCCTTATCATGACCCTGACCCTTGCATTTTACGCACCACATCTTTTTATGCACTTCTGGTCAAGCTATTTTGTCATGTTTCAAGCACTACATCTCCAGGCATAAATTCTTCAGCTATGCGTGGATCTACTGAACTCCTAAGTTAGGATACTACATTGGGGTCTCATGCAGCCTCATTCCGATCTCTAAGGCCTCTGCCTGAGTCGTTAACTTCTGCTGCGATAGTACACTCCTTAAATGTGGCATTATTGATGCTACAAACAATTCACGATATTGTGCATCCATCAAATTCATATTAGCTTCGTGAATCATACACTTCAACCTCTGATCCAAATCCCAAGGAGTATCACTTAGTAGCATCGTGATTTCTTTGAATCCAATGATCAACTATGCTTCAAACTTCAACATGCTAAATTCTCTGTATAGTGTTGCTTGGATATTTGTGATTCTTGCATTTGGATTATCATTGGAGTGTTTAATATACCAAGTCAATGCACGATCCTGCAGGGTGCTAACCAGTGTCACTTTCTTTATATTGTCATTTGTAACTCCCTACGCTTCCCATACGACTCTCACCACGAACCAAAATTGGTCCGGATTCTCATTTTCCAATCCCTTGAACACAGGGAAATTTATTGTGCTTGCCATATTGACTCACAGTGGTGGTGGAGATGGTATGGGTGAAGATGGAGGTGAAGCTGGTGAAGCTGGTGGCGGTGTGGGTGGGGGTGGTATTCGCATAATTCTTTGCCTTATTAGATGGATCGCACTTCACAGAGAGACCTTCACGAGTTCTTCCTTGTCCCTCAGGGAGGTGAAATCAAGGGGCTAGTTTCTGGTCCCTTATTTCCTTCATTCCTGTAAGTTTTTCCACTTCGCGTAGCCCTGAACATTAAGGTAATTGCATAACCCTCTTTTCACACAATAACATTTTAATCCAAGTATTCAGGGACTCTATGTACTTACCTTGCCATCCCTTGAGAAAGCTTCACTCTACCTCATTGTAGCTCACTGAGGTGTCAACTGCAAACTCCGTAATGAATCCTTCTATAATTCGATCGATCTAGTGATCAATGGCGCACACGATATTATCCTTTGATGCTTCCAACCTTCACACTAACTACGGGGTCTACACAATAGGATTGTTGAGTTTCCACCTTCCTTAGTTATCTACTAGCTTCGTGATCCACTCATACAGCTCAGTAGAAAAAGAGGCGAAGAAGATTTTGTGGATCTCTATATACAGGTAGTAGTCTAACCACTCTTCTTTTGTCAGTCACAAGTTCCTATTCTCCTGTGCCGCGAACTCGTGAATTCTTCTATCCAACTAGCCTTTAATATCCTTCTTAGTTGGATTCCAATGATATGACATCAGACATCTCTATGCAGATTCTGTCCCCAGCAACGAAACCATTTGTTGGCTTGTTGGGGCCTGACCTAGGTTCAGATTTAATTAGCCAAACAAATCCCTACACTATTGGCCCTTTTGGCATCAGCCCGTAGTACACGGACTAAAGTCTCACCTGAAGCAGTATGGGGGCATGCTAGAACCAAGTTTCTGCACCCTTCAGATGTCTGAGGGTTGATTTAGTCCAACTGTCCCTACCTTCACGTAGGTTACTTGGCACATTGTTTTGACCTGTGATAACTTCAAGATATCCTATAATTGTCCTTCGCATAGCCCTAACCAGGGGCTGAGATGATTTCGCGCTGCCATGGCAACAATCTATGCTATTTCCAAGTTACACTGGGTATCTTAATTATCCTCTTATAGACATTATTCAACTTCATGTAACTAGATACTTTAACTCACATTTACTTAATCTACACATTTATATATGTTCGCGCACCATATAGACAACAAAATGCAATTTATACCCAATATATTCGATACAGAAAATAGGAATAAATACACAATATTGAGGTAAAATTTCTCTTTATTAATGCTTCAACAGTTACAGACTTGAATCGCCTAGCGCACTCAGTTGCAGGGGTCCGCACACTCAACTACGGACTACTAGGCCTCTGCACACTCAGCTGCAGAGCCTTCTCCTACTCTACAACCTAAAGACTCGATTTATGCTTAGATCTTCTGCTATGATTCTAGTCCATGGTCATTCTAATTCTCTTTCTATATCTCTCAACTACTTAGAGCCTCGCTCTATTTATACAATCCCATGGTCTGCGAACCATGGGTAGATCTTTAAAGCCAACATTACATTACAAAATTGAGGGTGGACAACCCTATGACTCAATTACAACTTTGCGCTCCGCGCCCACAAAATTCGGAGTCTTTACATCAGATTTACAATTTTTAGCCAAAATCTGGGCTTTTAGCCCCAAAACTTCCCTTGGGGGATCCCGCGCCCAACAATCGGTCATGTTGATGGTGCGAATCGCTTCTCCCGAAATCTAGCCTCAGCAGCCTGGGCCATTTTTACTCCCTTGCATATGTTAGATCTTTCGAACGGCGTGTGCATTGGATCTGCCACCAATAATCAAGTTGAATATGATGCAGTGATAGGTTTGTTAATCGATGCCCTTGCTCATCGCATCCTTCATCTTCATGTTCATTTAGATTCCTTCCTACTGGTCATGCAATTGAATGGTGTGTATCATGTGCATAACCAAGTCCTATTTAGAAAATATCTACAAGTTAAGTTGTTGGTATGTGAATTTGAAACCATTACGTTCAGTCATGTTCCTAGAGCCTAAAATAACTATGTAGATGCCATTGCAAATAATATTCTAGATTGGCATTTATCACATGTATACCATAGAAGATAACCATAAACAAAACAAATGGTGAACCATCAACGTCATACAAAATTCATAATCATATTATGTATCACATGCGTATTTGGATTCCACCACTCTAAATACATCCAGTACACCCATAACATACTGGGGGGCACATAGTCCCCTACGGAAATTACCTGCATACAAATTCTAAAACACATAAAATAAACAATGCGAGAGCATAGCACATAAAACACATTTACACAAAGATTTTCCTCTGGATCCCAAAACCAGGACTACCAGCTTGATTTTTCATTATATTCCTTTCAATGTTACAATACATATTTATACATGCCGAAACATCCAATACCATGGACCGAAAACCATTGCCTCCAAAACCATGGACCGAAAAACCATAGGTAGGTTTTCGGTCCATGGTATTGGATGCTTCGACATGTATAAATATGTATTGTAACATTGAAAGGAACATAATGAAAAATCAAGCTAGTATTCTCGGTTTTGGGATCCAGGGGAAAATCTTTGTGTATATGTGTTATGCTCTTGCATTGTTTATTTTTTGTGTTTTAGAATTCGTATGCAGGTAATTTCTGTACAGGGTTAAAACCTACATTTGGTATGAGAGTTGTTTTGGCTTCAAGGGGACACCTTTGTTGCTGAGGGGTTTCGCTAGGGTCTGTGGTAAACCCTGTTCAGTGGGAGATCTGCAAGATCAATTCTAGTGGTTAAAGAAGATGGTGAGCAATGGAAAGATAGAGATTGAGAAATTCAATGGTCAGAGTTTTGAGTTATTGAAACTCAAGATGGAGGATCTGTTGGTGGATAAATATTAGTGGATCGCGGTAGATCAAGGTACTAAACCAACGGGAGTGTCCAATGAAGAATGGAAGAAGTTGGATCAAAAGGCAAAAAGCACAATACGATTGTGTCTCAGATTCAGTATTACTAAATGTATCAGGGGAATCTATGGCGAAGGCTTTGTGGGACAAGTTAGGGACTTTGTACCAATCTAATTCTCTAGTGAATAAATTGTTCCTATGGAAAAATCTGTATAACTCGAGGATGAAAGATGGAGACTCAATGACAGAGCATTTGAATGTGTTTAATACTATGGTAAGTCAGTTATCATTTGTTGATATCAAAATTTCAGATGAAGATAAGTGCATTATTTTGTTGTGTTCACTACC
The DNA here is from genome assembly GCA_000404065.3 of Pinus taeda. Lineage (NCBI taxonomy): Eukaryota > Viridiplantae > Streptophyta > Pinopsida > Pinales > Pinaceae > Pinus > Pinus taeda. The sequence continues at coordinate 49,379 of APFE031736662.1, forward strand.
AGATTCATGGGATAGTTTGGTTATTGCAATAGGTAGCAATGCTACTACTTTGCAGTTTGATGAAATAGTCTTATCCTTGTTGATGGAGGAGATGAGACAGAAAAATATGGAGAGAAAAAATGGTGATGCCTTGTCTATACGAGGACAATCCCAGAACAGAAACAAAAATAAGTCATCAAGTGGGAGATCTAAATCTAGAGGGAGATCTAAATCTCCAGGAAAACTTGTAAAGGTGGTGTGCTAGAAAAGTGGAAAGGAAGGGCACTACAAAAGGGAATGTAAATCTAAAGCTCCTGATAAAGGAAAGGGATCTGATGATGCTCCTTCTGCAAAGGCAAAAACCACCTCAGATGAAGGTGGGGATGTGTACTTGGCATCTTCAAGTACACATGTAGATCATGAGGCATGGTTGATTGACTCAGGTGCATCCTTTCACCTCACTCCCCATAGAGAGTGGCTCTGCGAGTATCAGAAATATGATGGTGGTGATGTCTTCTTGGGGGATGACAGGAAGGCTAGAATCGTTGGTCACAGAAAAGTAAAGTTGAAGTTGCAAGGTGGGAGGGTTATAACACTTCTAGATGTTCTGCATATTCCTGCATTAGCCAGAAATCTATTTTCTATAAGTAAGTTGGATGATGTAGGTGTAAAAATAGTGTTCGAGAAGGATACCTACAAGATGGTTTGGGGGGCACTGGTATTGATGCAGGGAATTCGAACTGGAACTTTGTACCAGCTGCAAGGTAGAATTTTTGTTGATGGGTGCAACATTTTTGTGGTTTCTGAAAGTGGAGCAGAAAATCTAGTGGTCTCTGGAGAGAAGACCATGTTGTGGCATCAAAGGCTTGGACATATTGGAGAGAATGGCCTTCAAATACTTCATGGTAAAGGTATGGTATAAGGTATGAGTAATAGCTCTCTGGATTTTGATTTCTGTGAAAATTGTGTATATGGGAAAAAAATCGGGTGAGTTTACCCTCTGGTGGTAAAAGGGCGAAACAGATATTAGAGCTTGTGCACAGTGATGTGTTTGGACCTGTGAAGGTTCCATCACTGGGTAAGTTTGTGTACTATGTATCATTTATAGATGACTTCTCAAGGAATACATGGATATATTTCCTTAAGAAGAAATCTGAAGCCTTTGACAGGTTAAAGAATTTAAGGTCTAGGTGGAAAACCAAACAGAGAAAAGATAAAGTGCTAAGGAGATTCACGGTGGAGAGATTGCAGTAAGGAATGAAAAATCTATAAGAGTGTGGTATAGAATGACAAAATACTACTCCATACACACCTCAGCAAATGGATGCAGAAAAGTATGAACAAGATGTGATGGAAGGGCAAGAAGCATGTCATGTGTGGGTTGGACATGAATTTTGGCAGAGGTGTGGAGACAACATGTTTACCTGGTCAACAGATCACCTTCATTAGCGTTGGATATGACTCTCCACAAGAGGTATGGACTGGTAAGAACCCTCTCTTTCACATCTGAGGTATTGGATGTGATCATTTGTACATGTCCAAAGAGAAATGAACCAAGTTGGATAGTAAATCTGAAAAGTGCATCTTTATTGGGTATAAGGATGGTTTAAAGGGTTATAAGCTTTGGAACCTAGTAATAAGGAAGGTTGTGTATAGCCAAGATGTGGTGTTCAGAGAGGTAAAAGATGTTATTAAACATGAAGTCCGACCAAAGGAACCTTAGAAGATAGAGTTTCAACTAAAGGAGGAAGAATCAGACTCTACAGCAGAGGAGGAATCAAAAGATGAAGAGCCACAAACTCCGGGTGTGAGAAGGTTAGTTCGATAAAGAAGGTAGCTAGAAAGGTATAGTCCATCTGCTTTCTATTCAAATTTTTCTTTATCTATTACTGATGATGATCCCAGAACTGTGAAGGAAGTAGTAGACTCAGAGGATGGCAAACTCTGGAAAGAGGCCATGGTTGATGAAATGGCATCTTTACACAAAAATGAGGCTTGGGATCTGGTGGAGTTTCCGGCTGGAAGGAAACCCATTGGCAACAAATGAGTGTTCAAGAAGAAGACAAATGTATAAGGAAAGGTGGAGAAATACAAAGCTTGGTTGGTAGCAAAAGGTTATTCCTAGGTGCCAGGAATTGATTTTGGTGATAATTTTTCTCTTGTTGCCAAGGTAGCTTCTATTTGATTACTTTTATCTGTTGATGCTGTTTTTGATTTTGAGGTAGAACAGATGGATGTGAAGACATCATTTCTTCATGGGGATCTGGAAGAGGAGATCTACATGAAGCAACCTGAAGGCTTTGCAGTGAAGGGTAAGAAAGAACTGGTATGCAAGTTAAAGAAGTCTCTATATGGGTTTAAACAATCACCAAGGATGTGGTATCAGAAATTTGATACATTTATATGGGGACTTGGCTTCACCAGAAGCAAAGCAGATCATTGTGTGTATTTTAAATTAATTGGTGACCATGTTATTTATCTGGTCTTGTGTGGTTGATATGTTGCTGGTTGGAAATAACAAAGAAATTATCCAGGATTTGAAGATCCAATTGTCCTCCAAATTCGACATGAAAGATCTTGGTGCTGTAAACTATATTTTGGGAATGGAAATTAAAAGAGATCAAAAAAAGAGGAAGCTCTGGTTAAACCAGAGGAAGTATGTTGAGACAATATTGCAAAGTTTTAATATGCAGGATAGTAAACTGGTGAAGGTTCTTATTCCTGTAGGTGTAAATTTATTTGTTGAACAATGTCCCAAGACACAAGAAGAGGAAGAGGACATGTCTCGTGTTCCATATGCAAGTGCAGTCGGTAGTCTGATGTATGCGATGGTCTGTACTAGACCAGACATTGCACATGCAGTGGGAGTATTGAGCATGCTTATACCAAAACCAGGGAAGGAGCACTGGAGAGCAGTGAAGCAGGTTTTTCAGGTATTTGTGTGGCACTAGTGATTATGGCTTGTGCTACCAAGGAAGACAGGATTAGACAGAGTGTTGGATATTCATGGCTTTGTTGATGCAGGCTGGGCTGGAGATTTGGATTAGAGAAGATCTACAAGTGGGTATGTGTTTAACCTATTTGGAGGTGCAGTCAGTTGGATGAGTAAGAAACAAACTATAGTGGAATTATCAACTACAAAGGAAGAATACATGGTGGCCACTCATGCAAGCAAGGAAGTAGTTTGGTTGCAGAGATTGTGTTCAAGTATGGGGTTAGTACAGGGAGCTATAAAGATAGACTATGACAGCCAAAGTGTAATTTTCTTGGCAAAGAGCCCTGAATATCATTCAAAGACAAAGCACATTGATGTTCAGTATCACTTTGTGAGGGATATGATAGAAGTCAAAAATCTGTTGCTGGTAAAGGTGGACACTTTGAAGAATAATGCAAATGCATTGACAAAATCTATGAGATCTGAGAAGTTCTCTTGGTGTAGAGAAACAATGGGCATTGCAGGGTTGGATAAATGACAAATATCTCTTGCCGCCCCCTGTGGAAAGAAAAAAACAAGTGGGAGAATGTTGGGTTGTGTTATATTCTTTCCACGACTAGCCCACGTAGTTAACTGGGGGGTTAGAAGGGGGCCGGAGCCCCCCCTTCATTGCGTCAATTACATAGCAGGGGGAGTCATAGGGGCTTTGAGGGGTGCAGGTAACCCCACTCTATATTAGGTTGGGCAGAACTACCTATGGTTTTGTGCATGTTTTTCGCACATGGTTTTGGACGCGATGGTTTTTGGTCCATCATTTTGGACACGATGGTTTTCGGTCCATGGTATTGGATGCTTCGGCATGTATAAATATGTATTGTAACATTGAAAGGAACATAATGAAAAATCAAGTTGGTAGTCCTGGTTTTGGGATCCAGGGGAAAATCTCTGTGTATATGTGTTTTATGTGTTATTCTCTCGCATTGTTTATTTTCTGTGTTTTAGAATTCGTATGCAAGTAATTTATGTACAAGGTTAAAACCTACATAAAATTCCTCCTTGCTTTGCACAATGGGATCTTGATGTTGGCATTATGATACATGTGTTGTACTTGATGGCAACCCACTTATAGCATAACAACTCACTTTTATATGGTAACTAGATGAATATACATAACTAGATGAATCTACAAGAGAGATATTAGATGTGATAGAATGCATGGCAGTTCAAAGGAATCATTTTAGAAGTAATATGGAAAATTACAATGTAACAGGACATTGAACAGGAAGATGGAACTTAGGTCTACTGATCAAAATAAAGAATGTACAGGAAAAGGTTGATGTAACGCAGTTTAAGAAGTATACGTAGGTCTACTTAGTCAAAACAGCATATAGACACTGGTCCACAGAACAAAAAGAACGTATACGTATACACACACTCCCATAGGAGGAAAAGCGCGTACATGTTGAGAAACCAAGGTTTTGGTCCAAGGTATTTTGTCCAAGGTATTGGTCCAAGGTATTTGGTCTGAGGTATTGACCCAAGGTATTTGGTCCAAGGTATTGGTCCTAAGTGGTTTTGGTCCAAGGTATTGACAAAGGATCTAAGTATATAAGGAGGAGAAGATCAAAGGGCTAAGAACACAAGTAATGAATATCTTATAAAGTGTCATATCAAAAGAAAATATACATGTTATGGGTTTCTGATGCTTTGCTTGATCTAGACTAAATATGCACCTAAGCATTTGATGATGGATGAGATCTAATGATGGATCAAGATCATAATGACTTATTATTATTGAATGATCTGATATTGGGCTAGATATGATTATGTACACCTGTTTTATTCTTTAAATATTGTGATCTGGGTTTGTCTGAAGTCTGAAAGTGCAGCGAAGTTTTGAAGTAAGTATTTACAGATCTGTACGTTGGTTTGCTTTAATGAAGGTGTGTATACAAGCTAGTTCGGCTCTTCCAAGTAGTGTATGCAAAAGAAAAATATCGATGTTCAAGGATGACTAATCTATTAGATCAATATTGTTGTTTTATTGTTGTCTTTCAATGAATTCTTCTTAGATCTGAATGTAAAATGGAATGCATAAGGAGGTTGGTATTTGATTGATTGATTTTATAAGTGAGAAGAAGTAATCTACGTCATTGCCTGTGTAAAGCTCTATAAGTAGACAATAGATATTCAATATATTGCTGGTTGGTACAGACTTGATTCAAAAGTTTATGTTTGCAAAATTTTTGAAGATGTACGGAGGTTTGATTAATGGAAGTAGCATATACATGGAGTTTGGGTTCAGTCAAGTAGTGTATACACTCTAATGCGTGATTTTGGAGGCTACATTTAGTTCTAAATGATGATGCAGGGTTCTGGGTTCAACACAGTGTTATAGTGTCAGTGATTTGATTGTTCATATTAACTGAATGTTGGTTGATGCAATTTAAGTTTTAAAAGTTGTTGATGGGTCCAGTATGAAAATTGGATGAAACGTGGCCTTCAAATTGTGGTGTTGTGATCTCGGAGTATCCAGTCTGAAAATTCATGAAACGTGGTCCCTGGAGGAAGAAAGAAGGTCATAGCCTTCTATAAGTCGGTGCCTACTGTTAGGCCCCTATACTACTAGTGTAACCCCTTATTATTATTAGTACAACCCCCTTATTATATTGGTGTACCCATGTAGTACCCATATTGTTACTATTGTTCCCCATAGAAGCCCACTATTGTTATTATTGTGCCCTTACATTATTATTGTTATGTAGGCTCTGACTATATAATGACCCCTTAGACTCGTATATATAGAAAGGAGGTCTTTTCATTTGTATCATCCAAGAATTGTTCATTTATGTAATGTAAAGGAGGTTTCCCCCTCGAAGAGCCTGAATTCTAAGGCGTTGATCTATCTTTTCTATCTTTTCTTGAGCTGGTTCATAACACCTACGCACTAGTAATCATAATGGCTAGTACAAGAGCTAGGGGGTTGCAACTCCCTTCCAATAGAAGCTAGAAAATGAAAGAAGGTTGTAGCCTTCTGTAAGTGGGTGCCTGCGTACTAGTCTGAATTTGCACACGTACAAGATTGTAAATAGATTTTCTTATTATTAAAAGAATATAGAGACGACAACAGCAGGTGGTTTTCACCCACATTGGGTTTCCACCTTAAATCTTGGTGTTCATGTGTGTTGCTTATGTGTGATGATTTATTTTGCTTTTACTTCACTATCTAATAAGTTATTGATGTACTGGTTTAAGATCAACATATGATAAATTGTCTAGATCACAAGTTCTTTGGGTATACATTGGTTTCTTTAATCATAGTTGCATGCATGTACACGCTAGTTCACTTCACTGAAGTAGCATATATAAATCAGTTTGGGAAATAAAACTATTTATTTGATAATACTGATTCCCCCCCCCCCCCCCCCCCTCTCAATATTATTTCCATCAATTGGTATCAGAGCCAAGTTCTTCAGAAGAAGCTTGATCGCTTGAAGGGAGATCCATCAAGATGAATAATCACGAAAGCATTGGATCCATCAGACTGACAATCTTTGATGGGAGCCACTTTGTTTATTGGAAAATAAGAACCACAGCCTATCTACAATCTCTTGGAACAGATGTATGGGAAATTGTGGAAGGAGGATATACATTTCCAACAACAATTCCTATAGTCGCGGTAGGTAAAAAGCAATATGAAACCAATGCCAAAGTTGGCAATACTTTATTGGGAAGTTTGTCAAAGTCATGCAACTCAAATCAGCCATAGAATATTGGGACATCTAAGATTTTCTCAAATAACAAAAGCATGCAGACTCAAGGTTGTTCATGATCTTCCAGATATCAGCATCCCAAAAATACACAATGCAAACCATGTCAAATCGGTAAGCAAACCAGAGTTCACTTCATGGAAAAAGGAAGGTCAACTAGTAAGCCTCTTGAACTTGTCCATACTACTTTATGTGGACCAACAAGGAAAAATTCACCTTGTGGAGATGAATACTTTATTTTGTTCATTGATGATTTTTCTAGAATGTGTTGGATAGGTCTTCTAAAGCATAAAGATGAAGCATTTGAAGTTCCAAGCCTTCAAAGCTTTGGTTGAAAATGAATCAGATCAAAAAATCAAATGTCTTAGATTTGATCGAGGAGGGGAATTTATATCGGATGAATTCTTTGACTTTTGTGAACAACATGGAATAAAAAGGCAATTCCCCACCACAAGAACTCCTCAGCAAAATAGTGTGGTAGAAAGAATGAACATAACAGTTCAACAAATGTCTCGAGCTATGCTAGATGAATCTGGAGCTCTTGCAACCTTCTGGGGTGAAGCTGCATTCGCTGTTGTGACTATTATCAACAAAGAAAATGTTCAGGTAAATAGCACTCAAAATCCACATGAACTTTGGTATGGTAAGACTCCTACTATAAAATACTTTAAAGTTTTTGGAAGCAAATGTTTTATCAAAAGAACTGATGAAAAACTTGGTAAGTTTGAACCCAAAGTAGATGAAGGTATTCTTCTTGGTTATTCTTCCAGAAATAAAGGATATAAATGTTATAATAAAAGACTTGGAAAAATTGTTGAAAGCGTTGATGTTGTAGTTGATGAAGCATGCAAAAATCCAAAACAGATAAAATCAACAAAAGATTATGACAATGAGGAAGATGGGGATTACTTTCCCACATCAAATCAAAATTATATTGAAGAAGAAACCAATGAAGCACCAGAAGAAGATATAATGTTAGAAGAAAATATTCCATCCAGGTATGTTCAGAAAAATCATCTAGAAACTCAAATATTAGGGGAAAAGGAGGCAGGTGTACAGACAAGAAGAATTATTACAGGGACCTTAAGCTATCTAGCATTACTATCATCCACCAAACCCCAAAATGTAAATGAAGCATGCAAATATGAATGTTGGGTCAAGGCCATGGATGAAGAACTTGAGCAAATTGAAAAGAATGATACTTGGGAATTAGTTCCTATACCTCATGATAAAAATATTATAGGAACTAAATGGATATTCAAGAACAAGCTGAATGAAAATGGAGAAGTCATTAAAAACAAGGCCAGACTTGTTTGTAAAGGGTATGCTCAACAAGAAGGTATAGATTTTGAAGAAAATTTTGTGCCTGTTGCCAGACTTGAAGCCATAAGGATGTTTCTTGCTCTTTCCAGCTTTCAGAAAATTCAAAGTATACTAAATGGATGTAAAATCAACCTTCCTTAATGGAGATTTAGAAGAAGAAGTTTATATTGAACAGCCAGAAGGATTCATTCTTGGAAATGATGTAAAACTTGTATGCAGACTCAAAAAGGCTCTCTATGGTCTGGAACAGGCTCCAAGGGCCTGGTATTACTGCCTTGACAAATATCTACACTAATAAGGTTTTACAAAAGGTTCAATAGATAGGAATCTATATACAAAGATTGAAATTGATAAATTGCTAATTATTATTGTTTATGTTGATGATATCATTTTTGGTAGCAATGAAGAATCCATGAGTCAGAATTTTGCTTTAGTAATGCAACAAGAATTTTAAATGTCCTTTCTTGGTGAACTTGCCTATTTTATTGGTCTACAAGTTCAACAAACTAAAGATGGTATTTTTCTTTCACAAACCAAATATCTCAAACAGATCTTGAAAAGGTATGGAATGGAAGATTCTAAACCTGTATGTACCCCAATGGTAACAGGATGCAGTCTCAGCTCAAATGATGAATCAGCAGCAGTACATCAACCAACTTACTAATCCTTGATTGGCAGTCTGCTTTATCTAACAAGTACCCGACTTGACATCATGCATGCATTAGGAATAGTTGGAAGATTCCAAGCAAATCCCAAGGAATCACACCTTCAGGCAGTCAAAATAATTTTCAAATATCTTCAAGGAACTCAAGACTTTGGACTATGGTATCCTAGAGATGCAAATCTTACTCTTCATGCATATACAGATGCAAATTGGGCAGGAAGTCTTGATGATAGAAAAAGCACTAGTGGTGGTACATACTATATGGGTTCCAGGTTAGTGTCTTGGTTCAGCAAGAAACAAATTTCAATTTTTTTATCTACAGATGAAGCAGAATATGTGGCTACTGCATCTTGCTGAACAGAAATACTTTGGATGATACAAACTTTGCAAGAAATTCAAATCACATGTACTCCACCCATCTCCATTCTATGTGATAATACAAGTGCCATCAATGTTTCCAAGAATCTAGTCATGCACTCTAATACCAAGCACATACCCATCAAGTACCATTTTCTACGTGAAAAGTGCTTGAACAAAAAGTCAAATTGGAGTATGTTCCCTCCAAAGAAAAAGTTGCTGATATATTCACTAAACCACTGCCCAAAGAAACATTTGAATATCTCATACAAAAGCTAGGAATAGTTGTTGCATCATCCTACTGTTAAATCCAGTTTTTTAGAGGAAGGTTATTATACGCATGTTTCATGAAGCATAGTCGCATATACACACAGGTTTCTATTGGTGAAGAAGCGTATATGTTTTTCTGAGATGAAAAATAGTGGGTCGGACTCTGATATGGGCTATGTCTAATGTTGATTATTATAGTCTAACGATATGCTTTGTTCATTAATTTTTATATGATTGACAAAGATATATTTATTAATGACTTTCTAACAACGCACAGGTTCAGGGGGAGCATTAGCCTTCACACGCATTCTGCATTGTTGGCATTATGGTTGTTGAGTCTACCTATGGCTTCAGATATTTATACCATTTGTTGCTTAATTCATGTAAGAGTTTAGGGTTTGATATGTCTTTTCATACATTTGAATGAGTCTTATTGGACAAATTATGTAATTTGTATCCCCACTTTGCATGGGATGGATAATGTAATATTTATTGTATTTATGTCATCTATAAATAATCAGTATATCCCCACTTGGTTGGGTGGATGAGTCAAATCTAGTATATCCCCACTTGGTTGGGATATTGATGTACGTATGAGTCATTGGCGATAGGAAGGTCATACTCACTTAGTTGAGTTATAGAGTCATGTTATTCTTTTGGAAAATATTTTTGTAGACTCTGCATGTGCTCAGGTGGAGCATGGATAGTTAGTGCATCACAACATGTACAATGATATCAGAACATGCACAAGGAGGGAGTTTAATCAGAGAATTCAGCATGTGCCTAGGGGGACCATGATCAACATTTATATGCAATTGTTCAGATATGACCTTCTTCATAACAAAGGGGGAGAATATCTTGGTCCACCCTTTGCCCTTGATGTCAAAGGGGTAGAGTATTTTGGTGTTGTTTTTTATCTCTAACAGTTTCTACAGCGTGCAATAATCAACACCAACATGGTTTCCATAAAGTCCAAAGGGGGAGATTGTTGGCATTGTGATACATGTGTTGTACTTGATGGCAAACCACTTATAGCAGAACAACTCACTTGTATATGGTAACTAGATGAATCTACATAACTAGATGAATATACAGGAGAGATATCAGATGTGACAGAATGCATGGTAGTTCAAAGGAATCATTTCAGAAGTAATATGGAAAATTACAGTGTAATAGGTCTATTCAGAAGTAACAGGACATTGAACAGGAAGATGGAACTTAGGTCTATTGATCAGAATAAAGAATGTAAAGGAAAAGGTTGATGTAAAGTAGTTTAAGAAGTATACATAGGTCCACTTAGCCAAAACAACGTATACATGCTGGTCCACAGAACAAAAAGAGCATATGCGTATACACGCACTCCCATAGGAGGAAAAGCGCGTACATGTTGGAAAACCAAGGTTTTGGTCTGAGGTATTTGGTCCAAGGTATTTTGGTCCAAGGTATTTGGTCCGAGGTATTGACCCTAGGTATTTGGTCCAAGGTATTGGTCCTAAGTGGTTTTGGTCCAAGGTATTCACAAAGGATCTAAGTATATAAGAGGAGAAGATCAAAGGGCTAAGAACACAAGTAATGAATATCTTATAAAGTTTCATATCAAAAGAAAATATACATGTTATGGGTTTCTGATGCTTTGCTTGATCTAGACTAAATATGCACCTGAGCATTTGATGATGGATGAGATCTAATGATGGATCAAGATCATAATGACTTATTATTATTGAATGATTTGATATTGGGCTAGATCTGATTATGTACACCTTTTCTATTCTTTAAATATCGTGATCTAAGTTTATCTCAAGTCCAGATGTGCAGCTAAGTTTTTAAGTAAGTATTTGCAGATATGTATGCTGGTTCACTTTGATGAAGGTGCGAATACATGCTGGTTCAGCTCTTCCAAGTAGCGTATGCAAAAGAAAAAGCTTGATGTTCAAGGATGACTAATCTACCAAATCAGTTTTGTTGTTTTACTATTGTCTTTCAATGAAGTCTTCTTAGATCTAAATGTAAAATTGAATGCATAAGGAGGTTGGTATTTGATTGATTGATTGTATAAGTGAGAAGAAGTGGTCTCTGTCGCGCCTGTGTAAAGCTCTGTAAGTTGACAGTAGATATTCAATATATTGGTGGTTGTTACAGACTTGATTCAAAAGTTTATGTTTGCAGTAGTTTTGAAGATGTACGCAGGTTTGATTAATGGAAGTAGCGTATACACGGAGTTTGGGTTCAGCCAAGTAGTGTATACACTCTAATGCATGATTTTGGAGGTTACAGCTAGTTCTGAATGATGATGTAGGGTTCTAGGTTCAGCACAGTGTTCTGGTGTCAGTGATTTTATTATTCATATTAATTGATTGTTGGTTGATGCATTTTAAGTTTAAAAAGTTGTTGATGGGTCGAGTATGAAAATTGGATGAAATGTGGCCTTTAGATTGTGGTGTTGTGATCCAGGAGTATCCAGTCTGAAAATTCATGAAACATGGTCCCTAGAGGAAGAAAGAAGGTCGTAGCCTTCTGTAGGTTGGGACCTATGTACTATTCATCATATTGGCTAGTACAAGAGCTAGGGGTTGCAACTCCCTTCCAGTAGAAGCTAGAAAATGAGAGAAGGTTGTAGCCTTTTGCAGGTGAGTGCTTGCGTACTAGTACGAGTCTGCACTAGTACAAGATTGTAAACAAATTTTCTTATTATTAAAAGAAGACAGAGACGACAGCAGCAGGTGGTTTTCACCCACATTGGGTTTCCACCTTAAATCTTGGTGTTCATTTGTGTTGCTTATGTGTGATGCTTTATTCTGCTTTTACTGCACTATCTAATAAGTTACTGATGTACTGGTTTAAGATCAACACATGATAAATTGTCTAAATCACAAGTTCTCTGGGTATATGTTGGTTTCTTTAATCAAAGTTGCATTTACATGCTAGTTCACTTCACTGAAGTAGCATATATAAATCTATTTGGGAAATAAAATTATTGATATAATAATATTGATTCACCCCCCTCTCAATATTATTTCCAACACTTGACAACAACATGCCAAATTTAGGAGGAATGTTTGTGACTACTATGTCTAGCACAACACTTTTGACAAGAATCTGAGGTAATGTGACCACTAGATCCTTTATCAATCCAATATAGGATACTTTCTTGGAATCAAAGGTATAGAGATCGTGATAGGTTCTAGTGACTAGTAAATTTAACTGGTCCATGATCACTTTAGGCATTAGATTATGGGAAGCCCCGGAATCTAACATATAGTTGTATAACAGGAAATCATGAATCTTAAGAGTCACATAGAATGGTGGGACATTCTCATTTATCATATTAGAGTTAGGGCCAAAGACTATTGAAGGTTTCTCATCCTGCAAACTAATTACATCCCCTTTAGCATTTACACTAGAGACTGAATCCATTTAGAGACTTGGTTTTTGTACTGAGGGTTTTTTGGCAATTCAGCTAGGGGAATTGGTATTTTGACTCTTTCCAGCTCTTTTTCAACATTAAAGGATGTTAAGACAATTTTATCAATTTGGTTTGTCTTGACTGTTTGGTTCAATGGTTGAAGGATGGGTTGTCTGAGTTTCAGGAGTTTTAATGTGAGGCTCATTTATTATGGGATTTTTTGGATGCCTACCAGGCCCTACTCTCACTCTCAAATCATATATTCTATTTAACTTTGCAATCAGGAACTCTGAAAAAGCTTGATATTTAGAAATTTGAGAATTTTCATGATCTAAAGAAGATTGATTTGAAGGGAGAGAAATAATAGAATTTGGTGAAGACAAATGATCTACAAGGTTAATTTATTCAGAAATGAAAGGTTCATTATCATCTGGTGGTTGATCATCAATTAACAAAGGGGGCTGAATTTGTTGATCAGTATTAGGTCTCTGCAAAATCTGAATTTGAGGAGCTCTTCTAAACTGACCCTGTGGTCTAGTAGTAGTTTGTTGTATAGTTCTTGGTTTGGTTTCTATATTAGAAATCCTATTAGAAAGGTTCCTAAGTAGATATGTGATTTCATCAATTTTTTGGTCATCATTTTTGGTCTTGGAGGAAGAACCTTCCTCCTTAGCCTTCATCTTTCTTTCCGCCTTTTCAGCTTTAGCCTTTGGTTTAGAAGATGTTGATCTATTTGCTTCAACCTCTGTAGCATTAGTTTGCATATCTTGTAAAGTATGGTATGTTCTTTCTCTGAGCATGACTGCAAAGTCATCATCAAAGGTTTTGGAAAATCTAACTTTGGCTGTTGTGACTGGATGTTTGCAATCAGGAGACATCTTATGGTAAATCTTATTGAATCTTTTTATAAAGTCTTCTACTAGTTCACTAAGGTTTCTTTTTAATTCTTCAAACTTAGTTAGATAATTGACTGGATCTTTCTTGACACCCCATAGGTTTTTGAAAATGATCAATTCATTCCAAGAATGAATTGAATAAACTGCTAATTTCCTAAACAAAATTATAACATTACCTTCTAATGACTATCCAAACAATTGCATATATACATCCTCATGCTCTATATTCATATTATCTACAAAATCTAAAAAGGCAGCTAGATTATCTTCTGCAGACAAACGAATTTCCCCATTAAACTTGGGCATATGCTTCAAATATCCATCAAGAAAATTGTTGAGCTGGTTGGGAAGATTCAAGGCAACATATCTAGCCTGAATTATAGGTTGAAAGGCCATACATAAAGATGAAGAAGAATATGAATGAATAGAATTGGTTGGAGAAGATGTAGTGGAAGATGAAGATGAAAATGGTGAATAATTGGGTGAAGATGGAGGTGTAATAATAGGATGAGGATAGGAAAGTGGAGGATCCCTAAAAGTTTTAAAGGGAGTTTTAATTACCCAACTTTTGAACTTCTGTCTCAACTTGTTCTTTATTATCAAACATAGGGTCTGAATATACATAAAAGGTTTCTTCAGGTTGTGCAGAGGTGGATGGGAATGTATAATGAGTGGGGGAGATAAAATCTATGGGTTTTAGCTCTCGTAAATGCACATCCAACTCCTCTTCTGACTTAGGAGAATCTGAAAATATTTCAGGAAGCTTGTATGATTCCACGGATTGGACTAAAAGAGTTGACTGCAGATCAACTCCTTTGTTTAAAAGATCTAGAACCCTAGGTGTTATATCAGCCAAATCTAATTGGGATGGAATATTCCTAAAGGGATTAGACGCTGAAATTTCTTTAGGTTATAATGGTACATAAGAGGAATCAAAGGCTTCTGATCTCCTTCTAAATGAGGCTTCTCTAACCATTCTTTATGGATCAGATAGTGGGGAAACTATTTGGGAATCAGAGTTAGACCTGGTATTTTTTGAAGGAGCCAACTTGCTCAGTGGAGTATCCAGGTGAAGGATTTTAACCTACAATTTCTTTATTCACCTTAAAGAAACAGTTTCTTAATCATTATCCCAGGGAAACTAATCAATTTCGCTCCCTGGCAATGGCACCAGCCTGATGTTGTCCTCTAAGATGACTATAGGTCAATTAGTCATGCCAAAGCATCTAAAATATTTTGGTTGTTTTTAAAGGTTTTTGGATGACCTTAGTTATGAATGATTTGAAAACAGGTGCTTGAACCTATTTGCTTGTAGAATTAATTAAAAGGGTTTTTATTTGTCCAAAATTGCAATTTGATTTAAAGTGGATGATTAATAGAAATTTTTGAAGTATAACTTGTTAAATATTCAAACATAATATTTAATTGGACATTAGAATGAATATAAGTAACTAGTGTTTACTTACACAACAAAATATTTAATCAAATGCAAAGGGTGTGGAAATTAATAGATAAAAGGGAGTTTACAATAACAGATAGCTTCATAAACTAGTCCCTGATTAATATTTATAACTCCACATGGGATTTAAGACTGACTGGAACTCAATTTGATCTTACCCAGGTATTTGCATAAAAATTAAATATATGAAGAAAACATTATGAAATATTACAAAGAAAAACTCACAGTAAGGACAAGCTATAGAAGGCAAATTCAGAATCCTTTTATTAATGCAGCAAATCTCAAGCTCGATTACAATTCTACTCCAAAGTTCATACAAGGGTTCAACCCATAATAAATCGAATGAGGAGTTATTTATACAAAACTAAATATCTTATAGAGATATTTGTTACAAAATTTTACAAAAATAGTACAAAATAATAGGAAATTGAAAACTGCTAAGTGGTGGCACTATTATGTAGGAATCTATTGATGACTCATCCCCAAAAAGTGTTGTCCAGCTGTCTGTCGGTTGAAGATGAAAGTTACTCAATTACTTCGCAGAAGTGATCCCATATTTTTTCACTTGGTATGGTGAGATTTACCAACTTCCTATAAACTTCATCTACTTTTGTGTATTTCTCAAAAGTGGGATTATTTATAAAAAGATGTTTTATTTCATGCTTAATGGTCAAATCAAAATCTAAAGCTTTCAATTCTTGCTTCCCTATAATGTGCCATTTTATGCCTGTAAAACTTGATCTATTAGTTGTTATGTTGTAAATTTTCTTGCAGTAATCCTCCAAACTGATAAGCCTATCATTTGGAGCCATTAATCCTGGCAATACTCTCTGATTAAGTAAATTAAACTTAAAGTGAAACCTTTGAACAAAGTTCCTTAATTCTTGACATTTAGTTTCTAGTTGTGTCATGAAGTTCTTCTTTTGGAGAACCTTCTTGATCTCCAAAATGGTTATGTTTTGTCTAAAATTTGTATTTTCTCCAACTTTGTCCTACTCTTTGAATTAAGAACTCTGATCACATCAGTAGCCTCACTTGGTTTATCTTTAAGCAATTGTTTCACTTCATCAATGGCTACTTGACATTTGTTGATGAGTTCCTCCTGTTCAAAAATGATCTGAATGGATGGCCATATTTTAGTTATGGCTTGACTAATGTCTGCCCAAATTCTTTCCTTGGCTTGGGCCAAGGTCTGTGCCATCAGTGACTGACTCTACAACTTTCGATCCTTCTATTCAACCTGTGTGTTTTCTACATTTCCTCAACATAGAAACTGTCATTCTTTATTTTTTGTGCTTCCAAAGTCTGGAATTTCTTATGGAGCCTTTCATTCTCTTGCTTTCGATGAATGAGTTCCTGTGAAAGTTTTTTCAAATCCTCTGTTTTCAATGTAGATTCCCCTGTGGCTGATGAATATGTAATAGAAATAGTTGTGATGGGGGCTATAGATAATTGAGTAAATTTCTCTTTTTCTTTAAGAAACTTCTCAATATGTTCCTCCATGGTTTTAATATGTACATTTTGCTCAATTATCAGTTTGAGCATTTATTCCTTATGTTTTTCAGTCTCTTCTATTTCCT
Organism: Pinus taeda; assembly: GCA_000404065.3. Lineage (NCBI taxonomy): Eukaryota > Viridiplantae > Streptophyta > Pinopsida > Pinales > Pinaceae > Pinus > Pinus taeda. The sequence goes on from APFE031736662.1 coordinate 66,015, forward strand.
TAGTATGGGGGTCCTCTGTAGAAGGCAGTTTCAATTGTTTTCTCAATGCTGCAATATTTTTGTTCTTCCTTCTAGTTCTATATTTTGTTGATTTTACATCAGTAGGGTCATATCCTATCTGAATCACTAAGTCTTCCCATGACTTAACCCTATTGTCTTTAGCTAGAGATGATATTTTCTCAATCTTTAATTGAGACTGCACATTGGACAGAGCATTTTTAAGCTTAGACAATGCAATAGTAGTGTTGGTCATGGTTGAGAACAACATCTCACTAGACTGCCTATACATGTCCATTTGGTCAATTGGATGAATCTGATTGGCATCAAATGAGGATATAGTTTTCTTATAATCAAAAGAACCTTTGGTAAAAGGTACTTGACCCTGCAGAAAGGCCATCTGCATTTTTCCCTTTTTGTTGTCAAATGCTATCAGTAACCTATGTTGTGAAGTAGAAGTCTGCTTCCAGAACTGTGCATAGACACTAGCTTTTAAAGCTTCATTCTTATGCTTGATCTCAAGAAAGTTAATGAAAACATTTGACTTCTCTGTTTCACTTGGTCCAACAGACTAAGTAATTTCTAGCAAATTTTGTGAAGTAAAAGAGGAAGAAGGAGTAGTAATTACAGGCTCCTTAGTGTCTATAGATACCTATGAATCATCCAGATAATGGGCTAATCAACAAATTAATAACTTAACGGGAAAGGATTGTAGCAATGGATAAAGCATTTATAGTGCAATGGATAAGCATTTATTCGGCAATGGATAAAGCATTTATTTGGCAATGGATAGTGTGAACAGTTAACGGAACAACTATCAAAATAGGTGGAGAGCATGTGGCCCAGAAGGATTGGATGAAGGTGGCACAAAAAGATTGGATGTTGAGTTTGTATCAGAAGATGCGGGAGTGAGAATAGAAGATTTTGGGGGGGTAGTGGTAACAAGTTTAGAGCCAGGGGGGGCGGGGGGTGTTATAGATCCATTTAGTCACATCACTCCCATCATCCAGATCAGTACTTTTAGGGCTCATCAAACCCTAATTCAGTTGCTACATGCCCTAGACAAGTCATCACTTTGAATGCCTCCTTCCCTGAGAGTTTCTTGGCCTGAATCCCTCCAGAAAATGCCTCCTTGAGGGACCTGTGCAGCCTTGGTTAGGGGTAAGTGTGCTTCAGTGTAGGTAAGCCCATGTCAGGGTGCTTTCCAGAGAACTTAGGCCCACTTTGACTAGCGCTGGGCGAGATTAAGCGAAATCATCATAGAGTTTTGGGAATATTCTTATCTTCTGGAGCCTTCTAAAAGATTCCCACACTTATCATCTTCTATGAGCTCAAAATTGGATAGGGAATGAATTAAGTAAACTCCTATCCTCTCATTCCTTCCTCCATGGAAACTAAATCTATGTTTGGAAGGCCATTCAATACCCTCATTTATGACTAAACCTCCTCCATTTTCCTATTAATGGAGCACTCATCTAAGTGATCAGGGGCTGGACTTTGAGAATTTATAAGGAGATAATATTGGTGTGAGGTTTGAGATTGTAAGAAAGTATTGTTATGCTGCCAGAGTGTTGTGCTTTTGATGTGATTTTGGTTGGAACCCAAGCTGGAAGAGTGACAATGGATCAGACTTCATGGTTGTAATTCTTCCTTATACTTAATAAAGTTGTTTACACCTTTTCCCATATTCTTCTATTTATGTATGATGATTATATGTGTAAATACTTTTGATTCCATTTTCTTAAAGTAGATAGATCTCTTGCTTTGATTGGTTTTTGTCCTCTGTTTATGATTGCAGGTACTTGTCGAGTGGATTAAGTTCGAGAAGGAGCGATGGGATCTAAACAAAGGAGTCAAAGGGAAAGCGAAAGACAACAAGTAGGTCCCTTGTCTTATTTATCTTCTATAGAAAAAGGTTAAGCACTTTAAATTTGTTCTTCTATGTGTAGCTACCCACCTAGGGAAATTGTATTTATCCATAGATGAAAATTTCCATATAACATATTGATGACTCCACTAGGGAATGATCATTGTTCCAGGTAGCTTAGTTCATCATAGTACACCCTAGTAGACTTTAATTTCTTCCATTGATCTTGTTTCAGCCCTTTTTGAAGTTGTTTTTGGTAAAAATTGTGCTTGAAAGTCCCTAGGATGGCCTCTATGGCACCATCGCAGGTTTTGTCAAGAGACAGAGCATTACAGAGCACCCTTGGCTTGAGGATAGTGATATGAAGCACATTGTCTCCCATTCAGGGCTGCGCTGTCCTCCTTAGGTCAAAAATCTCTCCTTTGACTTGATTTTTCCCAAATTTCCTTCTGTTTCTGCTTGTTGAATGATCAATGGTTGTTGTACTCTAAAATCAATTTGTGTTTCCTCTCCTAGCCCTACTTTGGCCTTGATTGTTTAGAGTTTCTTAAATGATTTCTTTATCACTATCAATTCATTTTCAAAGTTAGTTTATAATCAATTAATCTTTGTTCAATAGAAAGTATCGTAAAAGTCTTCATTTCCTTTGAAACGGAACTATCGTAAAGTCTTAGTTCTTTTAAAAAGATTGATTGGTTGTATGTGAATTAGTTTCCTTTTGTTCATCACAAACTTAAGGGAATTGAAAATAAAAACTTGCATTGTGCATTGAAAGAGTTTGTGTGTTCTCATAGGAATAGTTAAGGAAATTGCATTAGATGTGCGCTTTGTTCTTTGATTAAAAGAATTTGATTGCTCTATCCCTACTAGCTAAGGTTTTTATTGCTCAAATTGAATGAAAAGGATGCTTATCATATTAGTTGCATTCTAGGAATTTCAAATGCATCATGTGGTGAACCTTGAAAGCCAAATTCTTAATCAAGATCAACTTAAAATTAACATCAATTAACCTAATGGAGCATTGTCACCTAACGCAAAACATTTAGAGGTTCTAGGCTAGAGATGTGTTTCAGCATCGTAAAACATAGCAGTTGTTGCTATCTTGTCTACGATGCATTCTGAGTGTGATACTTCATTCCACGTACGTGAGTATATCATAGCTCATTCACGTACCTTCGGGTATATAGGGCAGTTTTACAGTACGTAAAGTATAAAGGAATGCTCTCACTGTACGGTTTCGCATTAGACAATGCTAATATGAATTGGGACTCCATGTACTTTCAGGTATATATTGGAGGACAACACTAGGTTGTTATCCATCCTTAGGTAACCGAGTCAGTCACCTTGTACACTATGATACACCGAACACAGCATTCGGGGAGATTGCCTGCCCGTACTTCTTGGTTCGCCGGGAGGTATTATGCGGTTCACAGTTTCTTTGTAAACCTTTTTCCTAGCTTACCCCTTTTTGTTTGTTTATTTTTTGCAATAAAATCAATCAGAAATCGTGGAGGAAAATCAACCCTTACCCCATCATTCGTAGAGAGCAGCGAGTAAACCGCCTTTACTGCTCAAAGCTACACCTATTCGGTCGAAGCAGTCTCATTTGACTAAATCCAGTACTTCACAAACTTTTGGTTCTTCAGCTAAATTACCAAAAACACCTATACTGATAATTACTGCGACCCCAGTTACTCCTACAATTACTGGTACATCTGTTACTGAAGTGGAATCTCCACAATTGCCTAAGGAAACTAAAACTAAATCTAGTGAAACGAAAACCCAAGTTGTCCAACAACAAGTTGATTCTCAACCTGAAGTTGTTCAACAAGAAATCACTTCTGAACCTGAATCTGTTTAACCAGAAGTTGATCCTAAACCTCTCATTGTTCAATCAGAAGTTACTTCTGAACCAAAAGTTGTTCAAGAAGCCCAACCTAAACTTGTTCTTTTACCTGAACACTTGGATCTTGAGGTTGAACAATAATAAGTTGTTACCATACCGAAAGAAGATCGATTGGTACATCCTCAAACATTTGTATCTATTGAGACTTCCTCTTTACCTCAGGAACAAATACCATAAATCTATTATGGATTTGATGGTGAAATCCTTTCACCTAGTTTGATTTCGATAGAAGAGGAACCTGAGGTAGAATCTCCCAAAACTCCATTCCATTTTGGAACTGGACTTTATCTGTATCCTTATACTCCTCATTTTACTTCTCCTTTTGATATTGATTACTTTTAGACACCCATAGATTCGTTAGGAAATTTATTTGGACATTTGACTATGGTAGAGTCAACATCCCAGACCGTACCATCTGTTACAGCGATGGCAGAATCTTCTGTCGCAACCTCTTTGATTTTTACTACTACACCTAAGTCACACTTGTATGGTGTTCCATCCATCCCATCGGGTTACCAATCTTTATCAGGAACCCACTCAGGTGTTTCTTCTAGCCCTTGGTCTTCACCAATGTCCTATACTGGAATTTTATCTGGTTCTTCATTAATGGATACAGAACAGCTAGACCCATCAAGTCAATATCAAGCTAGTTCATCTTTACATTGGACTACCCCCACACGGAGAATAATATGCACATTCTCCTTATCCTCCATTTTATCGGGGGCGACCATCTGTCGGTATGCCATCGTCTTTAGGTTAGCCTGGAATGATTGTCTGTTAGTGGTAGCCAACAATGCACGTTCAACCTAGGCTTGTGTATCCATCACAACCTATGCAATCTGTCTCATTCATACCTACAATGCCTGTTGTTACAGCTTTACCGCAGTCACAAGCCCAGATTGTTGTATCTCAACCTATGTAAGTTGGTCCTTCAACCTCAGACCCCCAAGTTTCAAGTTTACAGATTTAGCCTTCTCAGGAAGTTTTACAAAAACCACTTATGCCTGGAATCCAACAACCTCAGGCCAGTTTACCTTTTACTGGAATGACTCAAACTTACATTGGTTTAGTGTATTCACAACCTGGTTAAGCTTACATTGGTGGGCAACAATCGTTAAATCAACAACTGTTGTATCAACAACAACAACAATTGTTTCAAAAGCCTTGGCAGCCCCAATATCAACAGCAACAATTTCAGCAATACCAACCTCAACCTGGATTTGGTCAACAAGCTTATGTTGGGTTTGGTCAGCAACAAGTTTACCCAGGTCTTGGTCAGCAAGCCTATGCTAGGTTTGGACAACAACAAATGTATCATGGTGCTCAACAACAACCTTACACTAGATTTGCTCAGCAAACTTACCCTTATCAAGGTTACCAGTAGCAAATGCCTTATGGTAGTATGCAAAGGCCTATTTCCTAGGCAATCCCATCTTAACCTAGATATGCTCAACCTAACCTCAATAGAAAGTTGCCTTTCATTGCAACACTTGAATTACCAGATCTAAACCGGCTCACCAATGACCCAATTCTTTATGCACCTTGGTGGTTGGTGATTCCTCATAAATTACCTTCCCATATTTTTAAATTTAATGGAAACCCTGGATAAGACCCGTCCAACCATGTCATGAATTTTCATTTATGGTGTTCATCAAACTCCTTGAATGATGATTCAATTAGACTACGTCTTTTCCAAAGAACGCTTGCTAGTTTGGCTATGAAGTGGTGCATTGAGTTACCATGAGCTTCTTTTGATAACTTCACTACCTTAGCTACCATGTTTTTAACCCACTTCCAGTTACCCATACGATATGAAACTAGAACGGAACTATTTACCAACTTTAAATAGACTACTGCTACTCATATCTCTGATCATATTCATGAGTGGCGTCATCATCATCGAATGGTTAAAACTTATGTTCCTGATCAGCTTTTAGCTGAGTGGTTTATAAAATCCTTGTTTCCATCTATCACCGAGGATGTGGCGAAAGGTGGAGTTTTCACTGAAGAGCAAGTAATTTCTCATGCCCAATATTTGGACCTGATTTATACAAAGTTTGGCATGCTTTATGACAAGATCCCAAATGCACCCTGACCAACTTTCATTGTTCCTCCACCACCATCGAGTAAGGACTCTCATTCTAGTGACAGTGTGATTGGTTCTTCGAGCACACAAATGCTAGGTAGACCATATAGTCAAACACTCATCACTTCTAGTTAAACTACAAATTTACTTGATACCACTCTTGCTTCTGAAATCAATGTCGTGTCATCTGACAAAGGAAAGAATGAAAAGCAACTAGGAAGCAAGAAGAAGGGGAAAAAAGGAAGAAACAAAATAATTCCCCTCAAGAGAAATCATCTAATTCCTCTCCTACGGCTAGGAAACCTCATTACCCATGTTTGATCTATAATGATAAGCACTTTATGCGAGATTTTCCTCACCTCTCAGAAGTCTCAAAGCTTATTAATATTTCTGGTACATCCATGGTATTGATTGATCCTTTTCCAAAACCAGAGACAAATATGGTTGCTACAAACCATGCTTCCACTTCCCAAGTGCTTATGTTATCCGCCTCTAAGCCTAAAATTGAAGTTTTGGTGTCAACATGAAGTAAATATTATGGAAATCAACTATCATCGTCGAATAACCAGGCTGATCAACCTAATGCTTCAACTTTGACTTTGTCTAATCCTATTCCACCACCTATTGCACCAGAGTTAATAATAAAAGCACCTAAGGGAGTTATACATAAATCAACATTTAACCCTCGATCTCGAGCTACACAGAGCTATAAAATAGTAGAAGATTTGGCTCAGTCGCCTTCTGCTATGTCAACGCTCAAGGTGCTTCAAAATTGTCCCTGCCAAAAGCAGACCTTGTTGTCAGCAATTGGTGGAATCGATCCAATTGATTCCAATCTTGTGGTTTTCAACCATGCAGGTTATACGCCACAGTTACCAGTGCAATTAGCATTCCTGATTCAAGTAAATGCCTTGAATAAATGTATTCACTGAACCATAATTGAAGAGGGGGCATATACTTGTATTATGTCTATGAATTGCTACAAAGCACTTGGCTCACTGTGTTTTCCGCGTTCATTAAAAACGTTAAAAGCTTTTGACAATCACACATATACGCCTTGTGGAATATTGAGTAATCTGCAAATTGAATTAGGAGGCAAAACAGTAATTTTTGAAGTTGAGGTTGTTGATGGACCCTTGACTACAACATTTTTCTAGGAAGACCATGGGTTTATGCTATGGCTGCTATGGTTTCAACATACTTTCGTATGATTACATTCCCTCATAAGGGCGAAATCACAATTATTGACCAACTCGCCTTCTTTGCCTCTAGTTCACAAGCTACTGGAAGCATTCCATTAGTACACGAAACCCCGTTATCTCTTCAAAACATTGGTGTAGGTCTCTTCAAGGATCCTTCTCTAATGGGTAATTTTTCACTACCATCACCATCAAACTTGGTGGAAGTGGCAAAAGTTGAGACTTGCAATATGATATCTTCCACTTCATCTGACTTAAGGAAGATTACCAATAGTTCTGAAGTTGATAATAATAATGAAATCATGTCGCTAAGCCCTATTGAGCTTGCATAGAAATCAATCTTTTTGGCTTGTGCGGCGAACCCAAATCCATCTTCACCAATTGTATGGGTAGACCGTTCATTAGAATATGGTACTTCCTCCCATCCTTTTTCACGTATATTTTCTACTGATGAAGGAATAACCCAATCAATGATGACGAGAGAAGAACCATGGGAAGATTATCATCATTGTTCCCATCTTCCAGATCACATGGAAGATTTTTCAAATGAACTTAATCACCCTTCAGTTGTTGATTTCATTTTTAATTCTGTTTTCATAGATACAATAGATTCCGAGCGAAACCTGTCAAATATTGAAGAAACAATTTCTATCAATATTTTGACCAAACCTTAAGTTGTAGAAAAAAAATCACGTTGGAAAATCTTTTTCTCCATCAAAACTTGATATTTACCGTGCTCTCTTTTGTTAATTCCGAGATATATATACATGGTCATATGAGGAGATGCTAAGAATTGACCCTAGTATAGTTGAACATGAAATCAAAATGTATCCTGATGTCAAACTAATGCAATAGCGACTCCGTCCTATTCATCCAAAGAAGGTTGCTACCATTAAAACAGAAGTTGAAAAACTTTTTCATGTTGGTTTCATATACCCTGTTCCTCTTACTGATTGGGTTTCCAATATTGTTCCTATCATGAACAAACAAGGGACAATACGAGTGTGTGCCGATTATAGGGATGTTAATCAGGCTTTTCTAAAAGAAAATTATCCCACTCCCTTTATCAACCAGATTATTGATGAATGTGTCGGATGTGAAATATTCTCATTCATGGATGGTTTTTATGGCTATAATCAGATCAATATCCGCCCAGAGGACCAACCTAAAGCTGCTTTTATTTGTCCATGGGGCACATTCGCTTATAGGAAACTCCCTTTTGGTTTGAAGAACTTAGAGGAAACTTTTCAGAGGGCGATGAACTATGCCTTCCATGACATCAAACATATTGTTCAACCATATCTTGACGATTTACCTGCTCATTCATGAAAGAGGATTGATCACCCGCAGCATTTGAGAGCTATATTTTACGGTCCCGACACTACAAAAAACGACTCAATCCACACAAATGTGTGTTTTGTGTTGGTTCTGGTCATTTTCTTGGTTTCGTATTGTCTAAGGAGGGAATTCGACTAGACCCACTTAAGGTTCAGGCAATTCTTGACTTGCCTCCACCTTCCAATCTACTACAGTTACAGAGACTCCAAGGGAAGGATAACTTTCTGAGGAGGTTCATTCCCAATTATGTTGAAATGGCTAAAGGATTTACTCATCTATTGAAAAAGGGGATATATTTCCATTGGGATCAGGTTGTGTAAGATTCCTTTGATGTTATTAAATATACCTTGATTAGAGCCTCATTAATGTCTTCCCCGAATTATCAAAATGACTACTTCATGTATCTCACCGCTACAGATACAACCATTGGAATGGTTTTAGTCCAAGAAGAAGATGGGATTGAACATCCGATATATTATTTGAGCAACAATCTCAATGATATAAAAGTTAACTACTCTTACGTCGAAAAGTTAGCTCTGGTTGATGTTCAAGCTGTGCAAAGATTTCGTCGCTATCTCCTGCTCTGAAAGACCACTGTCATGTCGGATTACAACCCTATGACATATATTTTGTCACGTCAATTTTTGGGGTGCAAATACTCAAAATGGATCGTCATTTTGTAGGAATTTGATTTGGAATTCATCAAATCCAAATCAAAGAAATCTCTAGTTTTCACCAAGCTTCTTTGCGACCTTCCCTCGAATACCATTGATTCAACATCAAAACCATCAATTATGGATGAGTCTCAGTTCCTGATTTCATCATCTGAACCATGGTATTGAGATATACTAATTTATCTCTAGACCCAAACTTTCCGGCCTGATACCTCTCGCTCGCAACAGCGATGTATCCGATACAAGCCAAATATTATATGATTGTTGGCAACACCCTTTACCGTCATGGTATCGATATGACTTTACGAAGGTGCCTCATTCATGAGGAAGCCGAGAAAGTTTTGAATAATTTCCATTCAGGTGCTTGTGGTGGAAAATTATCTGGTTATGCTACCGCACAGAGAATTCTCCGTGCTCGTTACTTCTGGCCTACCATATTCAAAGATTGCATTGTTGCCATCAAAAGTTGTTATGCATGCCAGATCTATGACCATAAAGCTAGATTACCACCTGCACCACTACATCCTATCGTCATTGTTGGACCATTCACCAAATGGGGCATTGACTTCATGACATGCAACCCCACCTCGGCGGGGGGGCATGGGTATATTATAGTTGCCATTGACTATTTCACAAAATGGGTCGAGGTGATGCCAACATTAAACAATAGTGGCGAGATGGTTGCGCTTTTCTTTTTCAACCATGTGGTTGCCCAGTTTGGTGTACCATAGGATATAGTTACAGATCATGGGTCACATTTTCACAATCACATGATGAGTGAGTTAACTGCCAAGGTAGGACTTTCACATGAAGGTTATACTCCTTATTACCCACAAGCTAATGGACAAGTTGAGGCCATCAACAAAGTCCTGAAGCGAATGCTTCAAAGAATGATATGGGTTCATAAACAAAACTAGAATTTAATCATGTACTCTGCTTTATGGGCATATCGAACCTCGGTAAGGAATGCAACTGGATTCACAACCTTTCAATTGGTGTATGGTCTGAAGGAAATATTGCCAATAAATATGAAATTCCATCTCTCAAACTCATGATTGACCTCTTACTCGACACTTCTGATGAAGAAGTGCATTTCCTAGAACTCATCTATTTGGATGAAACCCATCATGAAGCCACATTAGCTAACGAAGCACATAAGAAATGAATCTAGGCACAATACGACAGAAATGTCAAGCCTCACGTTTTCTCAGAAGGAGACCTGGTCTTGCTTTATGATCAAGAAGCTAATAAACTAGGAGTAGGGAAATTTGAACCACTGTGGATGGGTCCTTACATTGTCAAGCATATTTTGGCAAAAGGTGCCTGCAAGTTGGTGGATTATGATGGAATTCCATTGTCGCAGCCCTGAAACAAGTTGTACGTCAAACATGACTATGCCTAATTGAGTGTATTAAAATCATTGTATATATGCTTTAATCGCATGTGTGTGTGTCAGTGTGTCTTTTAGAATTTTTTATGTGGTTAAGTAATCCTCTTTGCATTTGTTGCAGATGTCAGAATATTTGGAACCATTTGTTGGTTACATTGATGGTGCTAGTCATAGTACGTAGAACCTATCTTCTGCAACATGGGCCATTTTCGCTCCAAGTGGAAAATTAGTGAGTTTTCAAGGGATTTATATTGGTCATTCTATGAATAATATCGTTGAGTATAACGCGTTGATCGAACTTCTCTCTAATGCCATTTCACTTGGCATTCACCGAATCATTGTTAGGTTGGACTCACAACTCATCGTACTGCAACTAACATTTATACTGTCTAAAACCCAACAATTCTTCGTATGTTCCTTAGGGTTCAAGTACATTCAATACCAACATATTTCCAGAAACTTTAACACATTAACTGATTCATTAGCAAACTATTTGTTAAACAAACATTTGCGACACATGTAAAAGTAAATTTTCAATTCACATCATTAGTTGAATAGGATTGCACATAACCATATATAAAAAACTCTGAAAGTAAAAAATATATAGATGTTTTAAAAGTTTTTACAAAATTTGTGTCCAAGACATGTTTGGTCATCTGACCTAAAAACTCAAAATGCATGCAAAAATCATCCTAAGTAGACCTAGTGATGCTCATGATAGCAGGTCACAGCCTAAGCTATCATGCGCAAGGGCCGCATCCAATCACCAGGAACACCAATAGTATGGTGCTACAGCCTCATAGGTAACTCCTCAATCCAGACATCTAGAATACCGAGGGTTAATCCTTCTACATGATCCTGCAACTCTGCCAGTGTCTCGGCCAAATCCAAATCCTGGAGAACTGCTCTACCAACATTTCTCTGTGTTGGTCCACCTGCCTCCTATTGGTGTCTCATAGGTCGAACAGTACCAACATCTGTATTCATGAAAATGATTTTAGTTTAGCCTTAGAAACATCAAAAACACAAAAACATGTATAAACTTAAAAAACAAAAACATTTGGTCAAAAAACAATTTACCTATAGCACCCCATTGAGCACCCACTAGTAAACTCAACTCTGGATCTCCACGAAAATCCATCCCTGTGTATGGATTCTCCTTGATGACAATTTTTTTTCAATCAATCCAACTGAAGGATGTAGTAGAAAATGTGATTGATGATTGACCATCATGTCTAGCCATCAATTCGACCCACCCCTGCATCTGTGGATCTCTAGGACCAGCTACACCTAGTGTTAGATGTTGAGGTTGCATCAATGGAATTATCTCTAAGGTAAAAACAATTAAGAGCGATCCATAGCTAAAGTTCTTCATCTTACGGCTCTTTACCTTTGTCAGTTGCTCTTTCAATGAAGAAAGTATTGCCTCACACTAGTTGAATAAAGTTGGCTCAAGACACTCAAGTGCATACTGCATGTATGATTTGTTCGCTAGATGAAGTGTCACACTGCCTACCAACTTTATGATGGTGAAAAGGATTGTTCTTAAAGGCAAATCATGAATATCTTTGATGCTTACCTTTTCGTCTTTGCTAGGCTGTGTACTTGGCCGACATAATTGTTGAACATAGTCCCTCACTGATTCCCCTCCATGGGAAGAACCTGAAAGACAAATAGGGGCACAATGTCTCAACAAATAGTAAGAAAATAAACATCATCGATCATAATAGGGACCAATTCGTCCCTTATGTGAAAACCATGATCCGTCAGATCCCATGCATGAACAAGGAACTACAATAGTTCCAATTGTTACCTCATTCCAGACAACCTGAAGTATTTGAGAAACCCACAGTTTTTGAGGGCCTCAACTGTACTCGAATCATTTAGGGCAACCATGCCTTGTTCTTCATGCTCTCTTTCTCGCCAAGTAATAGACATTCTGATCCGATGAAAGCCTGAAATCAAAACATAATCTTAGTTAGGATCCATTTCATGCAAAAAACTGGAGAAATTTTGGGCCAAACAGGTGAAACAAGTTTGTGAAACTCACCCAACACAGCCCAAGCAAGGAGGCAGTGCACTGCAGTGTAGCTACCCTTCTGTCTGGGTGCTCACCAGTGCAGTTTTCGACATGGAAAGTTGCGCTAATCCCAGGGTGAAATATTCTAACCCCAGGATCCCTAAAAACCCTAAAAACTTGCATGAAACTATAAAATAATGACATGAAAAGAAATAGGAGGGTTAGATCTCCTACTTGTTTTGGACAGCATGAGAAATGATCCACAGAATTTCTCACAATTAGCTGCTGAAGATCGAGGTAAAAAACAGGGTCAGAGCACAAACTGAATGGTAAATATCAAATGGTGAAAATAACATGGTAAATTCTTATTTTATGTTTATTTCATGATTATTTAATGAGTAAAATTTAGTATTTACCTATTTTTACCAATGAAATAGGTATTTTTAATCCGTTTAGTGTTGCTTTGAACAAATTTATAGCTGACTTACAGAATTTGAAGTGCACGGTCATGAATTTTACTTTGACCACGGAGAATACTTTTATCTATTTTTCGAGCTCTGTTAAACATCGAAAAAGGAACCCCCTTGGTGTCCTCTTTAAGCCCTTTTCAAACTCTTGAAATATGAAAAGATTATTGAGTGCTTCTCCTTTTCAGCTCATTAATAGATTGGAAACGACATCTACTCAGAATAAGTTTAACCCTTTTCCAGACTAAGATAGATTATTTACGAAAAAGGAATATGTTGATCGAACATGGTCAATAGGTTCTCTCTTGTATTGTTTTACGCTTTTTCGGACTTGAGAGACAAATATACGAAAAAGAACTTGTGGAGTTTTCTTTTTTCCCTTTTCAAACTCTCTAAACATGAAAAGGACCGAGTTATCATTGTTGTTAAACTCATTAAAGCATCAAATAGCGACAAACTTTTCCATCATGACAAGACAAAGTTTCACCTTTGCTAGACTCGTTAAAGAATCACATAGCGATGGATTCACCCGAAGGGTGGAATTATACAACAAGAATATGTTATTGTCCTCAAGCTTGATAAAAATAAAGAGGTACTGGTCAGCAATGACTGAGGAAAATGGGAAAAGGGTAAACCACTTTATGGCAGTAGGTCGCTCTTGAATATGACACTTTCACTTCATCATTGTGACTATTTGGGTTGGGTAATCTACTTGATGGTCATCATACCCTGGTCTATCATACCATCCATTACTTTGGTTTTGGGTCAATACTTCCAATCCATTCAGTGTCACTGACATGTTCAAGAGAAATCACTCAGTTAAAATTCATCCTTTGCAATACTCATAAACCTTCATTTTCATGACCACCATTCCAGAACCTTGTGTCGTCAGTCACATTCTGTCTCAAAAAATCATTACACTCGTTTTTTGTCATTGATGTGGGATACATCAAGGCCCTCCTATGACGAGTCGCTTCTTGTCGACACCAGCACATTATCCAAGAAGTTGACTTAGAAACACCCTTCCAGTACCTTGAGTCTTGCATACATCAATGGCAGGTTTCTCGCTTCCGGCGATAGGTTGACATCATTGACCTTCGACTGAAAGAATTTGTATGGTGTTCGACATCAAAACATCCATTGACACCATGCAGAATGTACTGCAGTACCTTGAGGATCATTATCATTATCGGTGATTTCTCTCGCGTCTGTTAACAGCTTACATAATTGGCTGATAATCAGACGGTGTCTTCCCATGTTCAACTTCAGATCACATATTCGCATGGTTAGACTCGTACTTGAGCGAAAAATTGGACGAAATAGAAGACCCCATATCTAGTTTGATCCATCTGGGCTACGATTTCAAGAAATTACCAAATCATACATACGATGGAATTACACTGATGGTCATCCCATCATGGGTCTATATCTGTAGACAACTATCTATATACTTGTAATGAAAGTTTATATGTTGAGCATGGGTATGGCTTTCCTCAGCGATTCATGAAAAAAATCAAAATATCATGATATTATGTATTGTAATTGATGCAGGTCACCATCCACTTTGGAACCTCCTTATCACATCGTAAAGCATATCACTCGAAATTAACAATTTTGACTTCATGCTTTAGGGGGCAGTTGTTACAGATCCATTTGGGCACATCACTCCCATCATTTAGATCAATACTTTTAGGGCTCATCAAACCCTAATTTAGTTGCTACATGCCCTAGACAAGTCATCACTTTGAATGCCTCCTTCCCTGAGAGTTTCTTGGCCTGAATCCCTCCGGAAAATGCCTCCTTGAGGGACCAACGCATCCTTAGTCATGGGTAAGTGCACTTCAGTGCAGGTAGGCCCATGTCAGTGTGATTTCCAGAGCACTTAGGCCCACTTTGACCTGCATTAAGTGAGATTGAGTGAAATCATCATAGGGTTCTGGGAATATTCTTATCTTTTGGAGCCTTCTTGAAGATTCCCACACTTATCATCTCCTATGAGCTCGAAATTGGATAGGGAATGAGTTAATTAACCTCCTATCCTCTCATCCTTTCCTCCATGGAAACTAACTCTAAGTTTGGAAGGCTATTCAATACCCTCATTTATGACCAAACCTCCTCTATTTTCCTATAAATTGAGCACTCATCTAAGTGATCAGGGGCTGGACTTTGAGGATTTGTAAGGAGATACTATTGGTGTGAGGTTTGAGATTGTAAGCAAGTATTGTTATGCTGCCAAAGTGTTGTGCTTTTGATGTGATGTTGGTTGGAACCCAAGTTGGAAGAGTGACAATGGATCGGACTTCATGGTTGTAATTCTTCCTTCTACTTAATAAATTTGTTTACACCTTTTTCATATTCTTGTCTTTATGTATGATGATTATATGTGTAAATTCTTTCGATTCCATTTGCTTATAGTAGATAGATCTCTTGCTTTGATTGGTTTTTGTCCTCTGTTTAGGATTGCAAGTACTTGTCAAGCATATTAACTTCAAGAAGGAGCAATAGGAACCAAACAAAGGAGACAAAGGGAAAGCGAAAAATATCAAGTAGGTCCCTTGTCTTATTTATCTTCTATAGAAAAAGGTTAAGCACTTTAAATCTGTTGTTCTAGGTGTAGCTACCTAGCTAGGGAAATTGTATTTATCCGTAGATGCAAAATTCCACATAACAGGGGGGGTGCTAAGCATTGAGAGGGTGACATGTAGGTGGGGGGCCGGGTGAATGAAACCACTTTTCGCATCCCCCCCCCCCAGCATTATCTTATTTCGTAGTTGGGGGGTGCAAATCGCTTCCCCGCCATTGATATGAGCAGGAAGGGCGACAACCCTTGATTTGCAATCGAACTTTAGCACTTTCCGACAAAAGGTTTTGTCGTATATGAATTTGATCACAAAGAATTAAAACATGTTTAATTACAATAGTTAATCATTGCTTAACCAGGGTAATTAATGATAAAATAAAAATTAATCTAATCACAAGCGCATTTAGACCAGCTGCCCTTAATACATTAATCAACTATTCTAAACCTAATCTAATCATTACTTAGGCCAAAATATAAGCATATTAGGCCTTTTATTTATCCTAATCTATCCTAATTTCTGATTTTCAACCAAGATTAAACTATTCGGTTGAATTTATTCCCTAATCTAATACAAAAATTTAAAATGATCTGATCAAGATTAAACAGTTTGATTCAAATCAAAAGAAAATGTTGTGGCATAAAAACAAAGTGTACACAAACCTTTATTATTACAAAATTAAATTTATTCATTAAGTGGCATTTAAACAAGTACACTTATGCAAATCTTTTGACTTTCTTTTGATGGGGTTTTATTTCATTTTTTTATTTTCTATTTTTTCAAATATTCATTTTTTCTTTATTTTTTAAAATACCCTCTTTTGTAAAATAAAACTAATTTATCAAAAATAAAGCATGTTACAACATGTGGGACTATGTAAAACCCC
>APFE031736662.1:83839-200362 GCA_000404065.3 Pinus taeda
AGTAATAATTAATAATAAATATTTTATAAAGAAAATAAATAAATGGTCTTAAAATAATAATAATAATAACTAAATTTTATAAAGAAAGAAAAGGTAAAATGAGATAACTCACTAAAATACAATTTAGGGAAAAGATAAACAAATAAAAGATTAAAGGCTACATGATTAAGAGTTAACCATGAAAAGACTATGCATGGATCCTCCTGGATAGATAGATATGAAGAATAACTATTCAATAATATGGAAAAGGTAATAAGCTATCTTTTGCTTGGGAAATATAAAGAGGGAAATAATAGATGCTAGAATAGTTATTTGATTTAGGGCTTGGAGGCTCTTATTTCTATTCATTGAGAGATTAGTTGGGAGGAGAATTGACCTCCATACTTAGTTGCAATTGGTTGGAGCAAGAGGCTAAAGCTCAATGGTTTTATGTTCTACAACTTTTTGAGTATGACTCTCATAAATTAGAAATCATGTTGATTATCCAAAAAGAAATAAAATGATAGCTACCATTATTGTTCTAGAGATATACCAATGTTGTCATTTATCCTCCCAACTAGTAGATGCTAGGTTGTAATTATCCCATGAGATATTTAGGTAATTAATATAATGTAAAAACAATCTAACGAATATATGTAATGGCTTGGTTTAATGAGACCTCTTGTTGACCACATTTTTAAAATTAATATCTCAATCTCATGGAATTTTCCAAACACATACTATTGTGAAACTTAAACATAGAAATTATATTATGTATCTTATATATATTTGTTGGTAATGCAAGTCACTATTTGACTAGTTTGATTCTCTCAAGGATTTTAAAATAGTTTAATTGAACCAAAAAATGTTTTTACACCCTCACACAACTTTATTATATTCTTGTACATTTTAGCTTGTAAAATGACAATATTCTCTAAATGAACATTTATTTTAATTTGTTTGCATCAATATAATTCTTTGTCCATCCCTAAATTTATTACACCTATTTCTAACTTAAATGACATACGTTATCATACATTACATACATTCTCATTCAAACTCATAGATTACTCCTTTTCTAAAACCAATGCTTTAGATGTGGGTAAATAATATCACAATTTCCTTTTGTGTGTGGAATTGTGAAAACACATTCAAACTTACATTCAACCATGAAAATCAGCTTATGATATTTGCATAGCTACCCCATACAACCATATGATTTCACCAACAAAATTCTCACTATGTCAATTCAATCATATATTATGCTCACAAATGAAGATCATGGCCCTTCTTTACACATATGAATCATCATTTAAATGAGTCATATCACCTCTAAGGTTAGAAGCAATATTTCCATTAGGTTTCAAATCATCATGACCTCTAAGATGCACTTTTTTAGTGTTGACCTTTCATCTCAACAAATTGATCTAACTACCTATTAAAACATGGATTCACCTTTGCTCTATATTGGCACATAGAATCACACTTTGGAGACGCATATAAATTTCAAATATTCCATACATATAATCATATGGAGACATCTTGATTATTTTATACATTTTTAGTTAATTATCACTCCAACTTAAGCAATTTTTAAGACATACATCATTACCCGTGACAATTGTGTACGTAGCCTTTGGGGAAATGTACTTTCCCATCACGTGATGCACATATTTCATTTCATTAATTATTTTTTTAAACGCCACTTCTTTTGTACATCTGAGGGACTAAATCATGACGAACTACTATAAACTACAGGGTCTTCTTTATCATGATGAAGCCATAACTTAATTTCTACCAGCAAGGTTGTTATAAAGCTCACCTTTATTTAAAGAGCACCATGTTGACACGTGGAGTAGCAAGGATCAAACTTCTATAACGGTCTGGACTAGTTTCTATAGTTACATTGGCCCCAAGGGTTTCTCTTCTCTTCTGACACAACTGTACTTCATAATTTTGCAAGGCACTATCATTTACAACTTCAACACAACTATACTTCATAACTTTGCAAGGCACTATCATTTACAACTTCAATATACTCACTAACTCTGGGTTCTAGCCTTTTACTTATGTTTCTCAAATAATTTCACACTCTAAGATGAGAGAGGTTCAATCAATGGTGTTAATGTGTTTCATTATGTGTAATCCTATTGATCAGAATTTGGATTAGGGGCAAAAATTTGCTCAAAAATCAAAGTGCTCAGAATCGCTAAAAACTTGAGCGACGACATTCGTCTCGGTGATACGATCTCAACCCAACTCTTTTCACTCAAAACAGAGTTCGTATGAAAAAGATAGAGCTTGCTGATAGTTTTATCAAACAAGAAAATTTTGGGTACAAGATCACTGGGATGTTGACTAGGCATTCGTATAGCCCAGTCAACAAAAATAATATTCCAAGGAATATTCTTGGAATATCTTATGAGTGGCTCAATTAGATTTTGACATTTGTCAGCACATGATTGGTCTATGGAATTTTGGGTGGACCAATGAGAAGATGATACGTGGCAAGCCCAAACGCTGCCACATTCCCTCTCAAAGGTCAAGTAAAATTATAGTTGGCAAGCTGGGGAATCAAGCTCATGACCTTGCCCACACAAACCCAAAGACTTACCACTATGCCACGCCATTATCACTTAACATTATGGTGGGCGCAATGTTTATTTAAATGTTAATGTGTTGAAGTTTGGAGGTAAGCGCTAACATGTGATGAACACTGCAAAACTGCTAACCGGTGCTTAACGCTAACCGTGCCATTAAGCACTAAGTGAAGTTTAATATTAATTAATCTTGTTTAACCATTAATTAAATTGCATATTAAGTTGGCGGTATTTTTGGCAGATCCACTAAATCGGAAACTACTTCAAATTTGGCGGAGTTAACTAGAGTTTCTCCAAATTTGGTGGAGTTTTCCTAGGGAAAACTGAAGAGACCATAACTTCTTCACGTTTCGACCAATTTTTGCTTTGAAATAGTCATTCATAGATGATTTTGATGCTCTAAACACAATGGAATAGGTTGTAGAGGCAGAAAGATACGTAAATGATTTTTCTACGTTGAAGTTTAAGGAAGCCTAGGGCCACCATGAGAAGAGGTCAAGCCTAGATCAGCTGAAGTCCAATTGCAGCACTTGACAAGTAATTGTTGGGGTTTTTGGGTCTTTTGAATCTAATGGAGTAGGTTGCAAATCCATTGGATCACTGCAGATGCATGTAATCATAAAATTGACCATTAATCCAAAGAGGGCCTAGCCATTCAAGCAGGTCTAAGGAGATGTAGCCCGGGAGGGGTGAACTCCTTTATCAGCTTTGTGTTATGAGTTTGTTGTGTTTTATTTATCTGCAATTTACTTATTGTATATGTGTTTTAAACAACTAATTAACCTCATATATTGCTCATAAAAGACACTCAATACTTGACACATAATTCCTCACATTCTAGTTAATTTGAGACGATCCTAAAAAAAAAATTAACACTGATGAGGGAGCTTGCATAGCATTAACAAGTTTGCCCAACATTTCAGATCAAGCTGGTATCAAAGCATTGTAGCTCACTTTAACCATGAGATGGTTTTCCAAGGTTAGCTAGAAAATTAGCTATTGATTTTGTATTTGTGCAAGGAGAATTTAATTGTGTGCAAGTTTATGTGAGTGAAGCTTTTTGATGCATTACAAGTGTGATGGCAGCTTCAACAAGTGATGTTTCTAATCCATCTTCCTTAGCAAGACTCTTTGATTTATATATTTTGCAATATCTTATCATCATGAGATACATGGTGCAAGAGATGAATGAATATAGGAAGGAGAACACCATACTTCAAGAGGAGTTGTTGGCCATGAAGGAGGAGAAGCAAGAGCTTCTCGAGAAGATGCATGAGATGGAGATTCAACCCCATGATGCCATGGAAACCCTAGCCAAGTATGTGCATGAAAATGAGGTATTCAATTCAAGTTTATCTTCAATTTCCTCTCAAAATGAATGTTTTGGTGCTCTTGAAAGACACACTAGAGTAATAGGGTCCAAATTATTGATGAAGATGGGTTATGAAGGTAAAGGGTTAGGCAAACATGCACAAGGCATAGTTGAGCCAATTGTTGTTGAGGAAAAGCCTAGATATTTGGGTCTTGGTTATGGAAAACATGATGGAGAATGCTCCAAAACCAATGAGGCACATATAGGTGTTCCAAGAAGGAATTTAATTACATGTTCATTACCTCAAGCTTGTGAAGTTTGTGTTCATGAGGAATGAAAAAAAAATTATACCCACTTTGCAAGAAGATGCTCATAAGCATGCAACTAGTGGGAATAGAAAACAAGAGGATGTTGAAATCTCTAAGGTCATTGAAACCATTGTTGGTATTCTGAAGAGAGCCACTACCTCATCAAATTGACCTCCTCAAGAAAGTGACAAAGGTGAATGTGCAAGGTATAAATCTGTCTTTAATCAAGTTTCTTTTGATTATGATAAACATGGTAAATCTTCACATAAGATTTGGAGAAAATTTACATGTTCCTTTTTTGGTTTGAATAACCATATTGTTTCGAGGTGTTGGAAGAGGATAGCCATACACGGGAAAATTTCAAAACAAAAGAGACAAAAAGCGAAAGGTCCATTCGATAATGGAAACCATGTTGAAAAGAGGATGCAATTATTTTTCACTCATTTCCATAAGCAGGGTCATCCTGTAGAAAAGTGTTGGAATTTGCATCCAACAAGTCATCCACGAAATTTGAAGAAGGTGGAGAGAGATTTATGCAAGAATGGAAAAGAGGATTCCATAATTGATGTGGGTCAAAATGATACACATGATGAAGTGTAGCTGAAAGAAGCACCATTGAAATTGTTTAGAAAGAGATGGTTAGATTTCTTAACCAATTAATGCCTTGCATTTCTTTTGATAATTGATGAAAATCTTGCCTTATTGATGCATTTCCTTAGTATTTGGATGCATTTCTTTTATCCTGAAAGTATGTTACATATTCCATGAAGCAAGATGTTTGAAAAGTAGATTTATGTTGACTCACTTAGATGCAGAAAAGATAGCAATCTGCAACTACAAATTTGCATGCATTTTGCATTCTTGAACTTTCATTTTTACACCAAGGTGGTGTTCGAAAGTGGAGCATGTTGACTCACTTTATTGCAGCAAATTTGGTCATTTCAGCTCTTTAATTACTCGTACATACCAATGGGATTATTGTACTTGCGGTTTTACTTGTGAGAGTTGAGAATTGTTATAAATGCATGAGAGTTTGTGTGTGTGAACAGTGGAATTTTTAATAGTTTCATTGTGCTTGAACATGCATGAGTGATTGACTTGGGTTGGTTGATTGCTTTGTTAACATGTATGTTGTCAACTTGAGAATGTTGATAATTTGCACATGCATGAGTTTCAGCTTGTGTGGTCAATTGATTGTTACATGTATGTTATATCAACTTAGAAGAGTTGATTTTGTATCCAAAGATGAAAGGGAGATAGAATGAATTGTTTCATGAGAATGTGGAGTTCTTGTTGAAAATCGCCAAGTTGTTGTAAATGATTTTTCTTGCCTTGAAAGTCAGTTGTTTGAAGAAGCATGTTTTGTCGACATGTGTTTAGTCGATGGTTTATACACCACAATTTAAGAGTACATAGTGATTTTCACATGATGTGACATTTGTTGCTTTGAAAAAGTAAAAGGAAGAGGTCATCAAGTTATATTCTTGCATGAGTGTTTTTCAAGGTTAATGGTGTTTCTTGTGACAAGATGTCACAGGATTTTCGAAGGTCCACGCTTGAGCAAGAGGCTTATGATTAGCCTTCATTCTCAAATCATGACATGAGTAGCATGTTAATATTGGAGGATGATGGAATCAAGAAGCGAAAGTGGACAAAAATGCCAAAAAGAATTGTAGCCCTTGTAAAATATCAAATGGTCTACGATGTGATTTGATGTGTTGATGATGCAAGAGCATTGACTCGAAACTATCATTGTATTTTAGTAGACATAGGGGGTCTTGTGTTTTCAAGGAATTTGGATTCCTATGTATGTAATTATTAATGTTTTGAGTGGTTAAAGTAGGAATTAATTAGATAAGTGTGAGGATATTTGTAAATGGTCTCAAGTGTAGGAGAACATGAGTGATTAATAATGATGAGAGAGTTGGAAATCAATTGTAACTCTTATAGGTCTCATGATTTGAGGAACTAGAGAGGAATCTTAGGGATAAGTAGGATTTAAAAGTGGATTTAGAAGAATTTCAGGAGTTAGTTTAGCAAATTAAGGATCTGAACTAGAATTAATTCAACAGAACCTTTTTGTATAAAGGTAAGCCTAAAAGATAAGAGACAGTTAGTCAGTAGTTAGAAGAGTAGTTAGAGGATTCAGCAGTCAGATTGTAAGCCTACGGGCAGGAGAAGAAAGGCTAATGATTAGAAAATCAGGCCAGAGAGAGAGACTCTTGTGTAAATACTCATTTATTAATACAGACAACTCGATTCAGAGTTTGTATAATGTGTACTGTGTAACTGAATTATAGTATGTGTGTGGCTAGAGTAATTATGTGTAACATAGGTTGCAGGTACAAAGCCAGAAGGGAGGCAAAATACAGAGAAGAGTAACAGAACAACTTCCAACTGCAGTTGGGTAGAAGTTGTTGAGGCAGCTCCACAGTTGCGATTGTGGGTAGAGTTGCCTTAGAGATAACAATTACAGCAAAAGAAGTGTTGGGTAGAATTGTTAGTTAGTAAGAGGTTCAAGGAGAGAACCACAAAGCTTGTGTTACGACCTTGTACACATGGACAGTACAGAAGAAAGCCTTTAGTCTTACAGAGAAGGTGGAGGAGCATAAAGGCATGAATGGAGTTAAATTAAGGAGAGAGTTGTGGCGGAACGACGAAGGACCGAAACCCTGAAGGAAGCGAAACCACAGAAAGTTATTGAAGAAATGGTGGAAAAAACCAAAGTAAAGGGTTGCGGGGGTAAGAAAGAACAAATTCCTTTGATCGTAGTTGAAGTTTCGTAGTAAATCGTGACCGTCGATCACCAAAGTCAATGCTTACATCATAGTCAACTACGGGATTAAGTGAGTGGATAAACTGTGTGCTAGTTGAAGGCCCGCAGGTCATAGGATCTAAAAGCCTCATCATCCAACAAATATCGGGCCGTAAAGTGATCGAGCTTTAACGGCCAGGGCGAACCCGAACTTCTATAGATCGAGTGTTTATAATTCTCATTGGGTCAAAAAAAGACGTTAAATGTCGTGTAAGTGTTCCACCCAATATCATTGTGGACCATCGGATCAAGCGGATCTTGATCAACGGTTATAAACTGTCGAGAAAGTCTAGTGATCAGGAAGAAGTACAGTTGTTGGATCAAGAGTAAGATCAACGGTGGAGATGGAAGCGATAAAGAAATTGGAAAAGGAGGAACCGAAGATGTTATAGGCGCGCTTTCATTTTATTTGAAGTCAGGTTGTGACCGCATATCGCATGCGAGAGGTGATGAAGTCACAGGATGGTTTGATGTGATATTGTGACAGCTGTTGAACTGGTGAATGAAATCAATGGTGGGGAAGGTAGTCGCATATCACAACTCAAGAGTTCCAAAGGCATGTTCTAGTGGTGGAAAAAGATTGTGATTGCGATAAATGAAAGCATCAAGTAATGTGTGAAGACCGAGGAAAAGGTGAAAAGGTATGGTTTACGTGCATTATGGAATATTTCTATTATGTAAACATTATAATAGAAATAAAGCGTCGATATGAATTTTATGGATAACTCTGTGAGTAACCATAGTTATAGAGTGGCGTTGGTTATATATGTGCAGGCTTAAGGATTGATTAAATTTTAAATGAAGGGAGAGTATAGAGTCTCGATGTAAAGGATGGATTAAGGGTAGACTATAGAAAGTCTAATGAAATGTTTCCAAATGAGGATTAAATGAAGGGGCCTTAACCTTAGCTTACGAATGTTTGACCAAGAATGTCATAGGAATTCCTGCGACATATATGATTATGCATTTTATATGCATACTGTGGGTATAACGGGTGTTCACCTGCACCAAAGTGGTATCAGAGCTAGTTAAAGCTCTTTTTTATTAAAGCAAAATTATGCAGAATACAAGTTGTGATTGCAAAATAAAGAGGGGATGAGGTTATTTGAATTTGATAAGTAGAAGACATGAGATAAGATGAGAGTAAGTGATACTCTTAAGAAGAGATTGCGGAAGCATAAGGAAAACATAGTGATGTTTGTTTTCATGAGGAAAGTGGAGGTTCACTCAAATGTGAAGAATGGATGGAGACTGCTTGTGAAGCCATGCAGTGGCAATGAACCTGAAGAATCCAATTAAATATTGGACAGAGAGGATAAGAGTGTTCTCAGAAAGAAGTTGAGAAGCAAGCTTTTGAAAGCTTGGGAATGATCTTTGGTTTGAATAACATTGATACACAGGTGACAGCAAAGGAAGGTGAGAATATTGCAGCAACCTAGAGCAAGGAGTGCTCAATTGGTTCCAGAAGAAAGAACCAGAGAAATGATAAAAGACTGAGCTTAGAGGAGAGAAGCTTAGGGAGGCATATGTAGCAAGAAAGTGACTTGTTACTACAGAGATATTGTTGCAGCTCACAAAGGCAATTCCACAAAGGATGTGGGTAGAATTGCTAAGCGATGAAGAAAGCTGATAAGAGTTTCAGAGTGAGAGAAGAGGTGGTTAGAACCTAGTATTACATTTGTGATTGAAGTACAAGAGGACAGTTGTGTATATGAGTTGAAGCCTAGAAGGAGCAAAGAGAGGTGCTTAAAAGAGGTTCCAGAGAATAGATAACCAAGTGCTTGCAAAAACACCAAGTACAGAGGAAAGCTTGGTGAGGTAAGTGGCAGCTGGGAGGACTTGCTGTTGCGGACACTTTAATTCAGCTCATAGTGAATAAGTGAGAAAGAGAAGAAAATGACTATTGATAGTCACAACCAAGATAACAGGGGTTCTGAGGAAGACCACAATAGAAGAAAAGTGAAGAAGGAGAATGCCAAGGTAAATGGCAAGAGGATGAGTCAAGAGGAACGTGACAAGGAGATTGCAGAATTAAAAGAAAGACTTGATGCTTTAAGAAGGATACTGGAGGAAAGCCAAAGACAAGGTTGGGTCTTGAGGAAAAAGGCAGTGAAGTGGTCTAAGTTATAGATAAGACTACATCAGAGGCAAGTGAAGAGCCTGGTGGAAGAACTCAGAGAAACTAAGTTGGAAATGGAAGTTTCCATTTGTAAACCAGAACAGGGTGAAATTATGGGTGAAGATGAAGACTGGAGATCTGTGGAAGATCTTATTAATCATATGAAGGATTCAGAATAGCAAGGAGATATGATGACTGAAGCATCAAGTGAGACCACAAGGTCTAATGTTTTTAAAACTGATAGTTTGTGTATGATTGCAGGTACTGCAGGAGAAAAGAAAACTTTTGAAGATGTATTCAGAAAAGATGAAGATCCAGAAGTAAAAGGTGACAAGGAAAGTTTCTCAAAAGAGGAAGAATTTGACTGGATATAGAAGGATGAGACTATGTTAGCTGAAAACATAGTAAAGGATCAGCATTCCATCATGATGATAGGAACAGTGGAGATAACTAGGGAAACTGTTGAGGTAGTCAATAAAGAAGAAGGACTAAACTCTCATCAAAGGATCAGTGAATGGGAGACAGAATTGGAGATACTAGAGAAATGGTTGAAAGCACTAGTAGGGAAGAAAGAACTTGATGAACATTGAAAAGGATATGCAAGAAAAGAAGAGGAAAGATTCCAACAAAGAAGGGAGTTAGAAAAGCAGAGGATATATACTCAGGATAGATTACTGAAAAAATAAGACAAAGAAATTGTCATGAATGACAATCATAGGAAAAGAAGATGGTAATGAAAGTTTAGTAAATTGACATTATAGAAAGAGGAGTTCATTATTATGAACTAGAGCAGAGAGATATCATTGAAAAATATGATATGGAGGAGAGACTAGCTGACAGTCTCATGAATTCTTTTGAGAATTCAAATTAGCATACTGATGTGCTAGTAGAGGAGGAGAAATTAGAGCAGCATACTGATGTGTTGCCAAAGGAAGAAGAGGCACTGAGGCCTTATGTTTTTTATTTTAATAATTGTTTTGTGAGTGCAGGTTTAGTTGCAGATGCTAGAGAAAATTTGGCACATAGGAGCAGCCAAATAAAAATGAAAGAGGAATATTTTGTGGAAGTATTTAATCCATGGAACAGAGATGTCAGATTACTAAAGAGAATGCTAGAAAGTCAGGATTCAATGCAGAAACAGACAATCATGAAAGAGGGTAAGGATTAAAGGGTGGTAGTAAGAATCTGACAACTTCAAAGAGAAGATAATAAACAACAATTTGAAGAGTTAGTGGACAACAACAACAACCTGAAGCAGAGAGAAAGAGGTAGCAGTAAATGGAAGAATATGGACCAGCCCAAGGATATGCTAGAAATGGAGATTGAATATTTATGGTAGTTAATGATGAAGTAGACCATAAGGAGGAGGTTGACAGCAGTAGGAAGAATGATCAATTAGAACTTGAAACTAATTGACAAGGAGAGGAAGATGAAATAGAAGAAAACTGACATACAACAACAACAAAGGTGCAGAGCATTCAGACAACTACAAACTAAAGTTTGGGACCCCGGAGGTTTCCTATCAACACATGAAGACACGTGATCAGGAGATCATGAATGTTTTCTACTTTCAGAGTCTGATTCAGGAGCATTGACTCGAAACTATCATTGTATTTTAGTAGACATAGGGGGTATTATGTTTTCAAGGAAGTTGGATTCCTATGTATATAATTATTAATATTTTAAGTGGTTAAAGCAGGAATTAATTAGATAAGTGTGAGGATATTTGTAAATGGTTTCAAGTGTAGGAGAACATGAGTGATTAATGATGATGAGAGAGTTGGAAATCAATTGTAACTCTTATAGGTCTCATGATTCAAAGAACTAGAGAGGACTCTTGGGGATAAGCAGGAGCTAAAAGTGGATTTAGAATAATTTCAGGAGTTAGTTCAGCAAATTAAGGATCTGAACTAGAATTAGTTCAACAGAACCTTTCTGTATAAAGGTAAGCCTAAAAGGAGAGAGAAAGTTAGTCAGTAGTTAGAAAAGTATTTAGAGGAGTCAGTCAGTCAGACTGTAAGCCTATGGGCAGGAGAAGAAAGGCCATTGATCATAAAATCAAGTCAGAGAGACAGACTCTTGTGTAAATACTCGTTTATTAATACAAACAACCCGATTCAAAGTTTGTATAATGTGTACTGTGTAACTGAATTATAATCTGTGTGTGGCTAGAGTAATTTTGTGTAACATAGGTTGCAGGTACAATGCCAAAAGGAAGCCAAAATACAGAGAAGAGTAACATAACAACTTCCAATTGCGGTTGGGTAGAAGTTGTTGAGGCAACTCCATAGTTGCGATTGTGGGTAGAGTTGCCTTAGAGATAACAATTCCAGCAAAAGAAGTGTTGAGTAGAATTGTTAGTCAGAAAGAGGTTCGAGGAGAGAACCATAGAGCTTATGTTACGACCTTGTATACATGGACAGTATAGAAGAAAGCCTTTAGTGTTACAGAGAAGGTGGAAGAGCATAAAGGCACGAATGGAGTTAAATTAAGGAGAGAGTTGGGCAAAACAGCGAAGGACCGGAACCTTGAAGGAAGCGAAACCACAGAAAGTTATTAAAGAAATGGTGGAAAAAACCGAAGTAAAGGGCTACAGGGGTAAGAAAGAACAAATTCCTTTGATCGTAGTTGAAGTCCCATAGTAAATCATGACCGTTGATCACCAAAGTCAATGCTTACATCATAGTCAACTGCGGGATTAAGTGAGTGGATAAATCGTGTGCTAGTTGAAGGCCCGCATATCGTAGGATATAAAAGCCTCGTCATCCAACGGATATCGAGCTATAAAGAGATCGAGCTTTAACGGCAAGGGCAGACCAGAACTTCTATAGATTGAGTGTTATAATTCTCATCGGGTCTGAAAAGACATTAAACGTCGTGTAAGTGTTCCACCTGATATCATTGTGGACCGTTGGATTAAGCAGATCTTGATCAATGGTTATAAAGTGTCAGACAAGTCTGTTGATTGGAAAGAAGGACAGTCATTGGATCGAGAGTAAGATCAAACGGTGGAGATGGAAGTGATAAAGAAATTGGAAAAGGCAGACCCGAAGAGGTTATAAGCGTGTTTTCATTTTATTTGAAGTCCGATTGTGATCGCATATCGCATGCGAGAGGCGATGAATTCGCGGGATGGTTTGATGCAATATTACGACAACCTTTGATCTAGTGAATGAAATCAACGGTGGGGAAGGCAATCACATATCGCAAGTCAAGAGTTCCGAAGGCTTGTTCTAGCGGTGGAGAAAGATTGTGATTGTGATAAAGGAAAGCATCGAGTAATGTGCGAGGACCGAGGAAAAGGTGAAAAGGTATGGTTTACGTGTGATGTGGAATATTTCTATTATGTAAACATTATAATAGAAATAAAGCGATGATAGGAATTTTATGGGTAAGTCCGTGAGTAAAAAAAATGGTCATTGCTTTTCTTTTTATTACTGATATTGGAACTCATTGTTGTAGTTCACTCAAATGGGCTTAACTTGGAAAAGTGGTTTCCAAGGAAAAGCTAGCATCGAATGCACGTGTTGCAAAGGAGGAACATGATTCTCAGTGGGAAGGCCACCAGTCAGCTTTCCAAGAACCGAGGGATCGCTTTGGTACACTAGGGTGTTTAATCAGCAAGCAGCCAGCAAGTGTTTGATTGGGTCAACAGCAAAAGGAGAACATTGGTTGAAGTGCCAAGCCGTTTGCAAGGAAAGGCATGTCAATGAACCCAAGTGGTTGCCATGGAGATTTTTTCAAGTAGAATCAATTGATAGAACTTGGGAAGGAGAAGAGTATTCATCTCTCATCAGATAACCAGATTTTGTGGGTCCAAAATCCTGTCAGTGGGAAGGAGTGATCGGAATCTGGATTAGGGGCAAAAATTTGCTCAAAACTCAAAGTGCTCAGAATTGTTAAAAACCTAAATCACCGCGTCCATCTTAACGATACGATCCCAACACAACTCGTTTCACTCAAAATGGATTTCGTATGGGAAAGATAGAGCATGTTGATCATTTTATCAAACAAGTAAATTTTGGGTACAGGCTAACTAGGATGCTGACTAGGCATCTGTACAGCCCAGTCAGCAAAAAGAATATTCTAGGGAATATCCCTGAAATATTCCCACAAGTGGCTCAATCATATTTTGACATTTTTCGACACGTGATTGGTCTATGGAATTTTGGGTGGACCAATGAGAGGATGACACGTGGCAAGCCCAAAGGTCGCCACATGCCCTCTCAAAGGTTGGGTAAAATTATAGTTGACAAACCAAGGAATCAAACTCGTGACCTTACCCACACAAACCCAAATACTTACCACTATGCCATGCCATTTTCACTTAACATATGGTGGGCACAATGTTTATTTAAATGTTAATGCGTTGAAATTTGGAGGTAATCGCTAGCATTAACCTCTAGCATGTGACCAACACTGTGAAATTGCTAACTGATGCTTAACGCTAACCACTCCATTAAGCAATAAGGGGAGTTTAACATTAATTAATCCTATTTAACCGTTAATTGAATTGTGGATTAAGTTGGTGGTATTTTTGGTGGGTCTGCTAAATCTGGAAACTACTCCAAATTTGGCAAAGTTAACTGGAGTTTCTCTAGATTTGGTGGATTTTTCCTAGGGAAATCTAAAGAGACCATAACTTCTTCACATTTCAACCAACTTTGGCTCAGAAAAAAGTCATTCCTAGATGATTTGGATGCTCTGAACACAACGGAATAGGTTGCAGAGGTAGAAAGGCACTTATGTACATGATTTTTCTACATTGAAGTTTAAGGAAGCCTAGGGCCACCAGGAGAGGAGGTCAAGCCTAGATCAATTGAAGTCCAATTGCAAAGCTTGGAAAGTCATTTTTTGGGTTTTTGGGTCATCTTAATCCAATGGAGTAGGTTGAAAATCCACTGGAGCACTGCAGGTGCATGTAATCAGAGAATTAATCGTTAATCCAAAGAGGGCCTAGCCATTGAAGGAGGTCCAAGGAGATGTAACCCAAGAGGGCTAAACTCCTTTATCAGATTTATGTTATGAGTTTGATATGTTTTATTTCTCTACAATTTACTTGCTATATATGTGTTTTAAATAGCTAATTCACCTCATATATTTCTCATAAAAGACACTCAATACTTGACACATAATTCCTCACATTCTGGTTAATTTGAGATGATCCTAAACACATTTCTAATACAAATGAGGGAGCTTGCAAAGCATTAACAATTTTTCCCAACATTTCAAATCAACTATCCATCTAAGTCATCCCATGAATTCCAATTTTTCATTAAAAATTATGGGAAAAAAGTAATGTATATCCTTAAAAGGGCACCTCTTCTTTAAAAAAGGGTTCCTACCAAAGAACATCTACCCTCTCATGGTTGAAATTTATGCACTGCCCCACTATTTCTACTTGCTTAATAGAATATATTTTATTATTCGTGGGAATTTGTTTATAAATGACTTTATTTTCTGACTTGTACTTTGATGATGAAACTCAAACTTTTTAAATATCTAATTTGAGTTAAGCAATGATTTTAAATGGGTTCATTCAAATATTTTTATAATGATAATATCCATGGATTAAATGGATTAATATGATACAGTTGACATAGCCAACCCATATGAATATGACACTTTGAAATTAAAATCTTGGATACATTACAGATGCTATTGATGGTTTCTCAGTGTGACAAGAAACCACATGTAAATATTGATTTGATATAGTGTTAAGATTATATTAGACTCCATATTAAGTTAGAGTTTCATGATATGGTAAATAATTAATTTTATGCTTTGATTGTGATTATGGAACTATTTGATGAATTTATTGAAGTGTATACATGCACAATGAACATGTTTTTTGATTGGTCCACATATGGGTAATGGGGTTGTATGGAAGTGTATGGGGTACCATCAAGGAAGAAAAAAAATACATGTTTCCACCTGTTATCATTTAGATCTAGGTGGATATTCATGGCCACCCACCTATTCCACTTGGACCCCTACCATTGTACCATTATTTCTTTTTGTTTCTGTAATTGTAGTACAATTTACTATTTTTGGTATTTTTTCAGGTCCTAAACTTCCAGAGCCGTTTTGAGGCCCTAAACAACATTTTTTTGGAAAACAAGTAAACATGAGTCTTTAATTAAGGATTCTAGTCAAAATTTATATTCCTTGGATAAATATTTCTAACGAGGTATCGTGCATGTCAAACAAAGATTGTATGCCAAAGTTACGACCCCAAGAAGTTGATGTATCGATTTACCCCAATGAGGCCCATAGTTTTGGTGCTTCATCTCCAAGGGTTATATTTTTTGATGTTTATGGTTTTCCATTGTTTCTCAATAATAAATAGGCCTTCAATCCTCATTGTAACATAGTTTAGACAAATGTAGCCACCACATCTCTTCTCAGAGATAAGCTACCATCGCCCGAGCTAGTTTATTTCCATTCTGTATGTAAGCATATTTTAGTTCTTTGATATTAATGAAATGAAGTTTTATTTCTACTACATCTCTGTGTTTATGTTTATAATTGTATTATGTTTCATTCATGTATAAGTCTAGATCAGTGATATCAGAACGATCTTCTATTTCTATGTTTTTCTTTGCATGTCCCCAACGAGGTCAGGGTATAAGGAGTTAGGGCTCGAACTGGTTGAACCTTTGCAAGACCAACCTCTCAAACCCTGATGACCTCCCATGGCAGAAGAAAATAAAGATGAGGAAGCAAGAGATCCCTTCAAAATATTTCTCAAAGAATCCCTCGAGCGATAGAGGAACGTGATGATGGAACACTTTTCCCAGATCGTTCGGCGAATGCCCACAAGCGATGCATCTTCATCCAACAACCACTTTGGAGGCACCACTCCCTTCAAGGTACAAGTCAACTTCGACATTCCCATATTTGAAGGCAAGATAGATGCAAACATCATATATAGATGATTAAATCTATTGGTAGGGTATTTTTTGGTTCATGATTTTTCCAATAGGGAAAAGATTACTTTTGCACTCCTTAAAGTTTCCCCCCATGTCAAGGATTAGTTGGAAACCTACTGTGAGAAGAAGGGCGAGAGGGAACCCTCATTTTTTTCAACTGCACCCACTTGGAACCCTTTCCGAGATGCCATCAAGGATCAATATTACCCTGTCAGGAGCTATGAAGGTAAGTACATAAAGTGGACCACATTGTGATAGGGAAGGGACCAAGATGTGTCATAGTTCACAAATATTTTTCATACCCTTCGCACGAAGTTGGGTATCAAGGATTCTGAGTTGCATAGGGTACTCAAGTACTGCAATTTTCTCCACAAATACATCCAAGATGATATCCAGTTCCTAAACATCTCCTCGTTTGGTGCAACCTACCAATACACTATCAATATCGAGCAGATGTTTCAACAGAAGAAACGATACTTTGGATTTGTGAATCCAAAGCAAGGGAAAGGAACCACCAAACCATAGAACAAAGGAAAAATACAAGGCAGGGTGACCCAGGATAACCTGTCGAATCTGCAATCAAAGAACAACACCATGAAGACAAATAAGGACACAAGAAAGTGGTGCGAGTTCCATAAGAGCCCCACTCACAACACAAGTGAGTGTCGAGCCAAGCAAGCAATGGTGGCCAAGTTGGAGGTTTCATAGTTAGATGCATGTTCTAACTCTGAGCTAAAACCCAACATAGGAATAACAAAGGGAAGAAAATTATTGATGCGGAGTGCAACACCACTATTTACACCACCAAGATCCAGAAGATTGAACCCGAATATCCAAAGGAGGGGGAGCTCTCTTCCACTCACAGATATGGGTGAAGGGTTCGTGGCTACAATTCATTGTCGATGGTGGGAGCCAAAATAATCTCATTTCAGCAGAGGTCATGAAGTGGTTGGGCCTACCGACCACACCAAACCTGCAGTCGTACACCATCAGGTGGCTTCACTAAGGACGATATCTTCGTGTCAACCAAGAAGGTCGCCTTCCCTACAACATCAAGCCCTTCACAGATGAGGTATTGTGCGATGTTTCTCCAATTGAAGTTTGGGATGTATTATTAGGCCAACCATACTTATGGAAGCGTCATGTTGTGTATGAGTTGAGGCCTCACACTATTTATTATTTATTTGGGCAATAAGTTATACAAGATACCATAGGTGGCCCCGCCTACCGCCATCTCTTTGATATCTGCTAAGAAATGCAGAGAGATCATCTCCTAAACCAAGAAATTTGTTTTCTTTCTGATTCACTCTCAAAGTAAGGGGAAGATAGTGGCCACATCCATGGCCCCCAGGAAGGGTTCCTCCATGCAACAGAAGTACGTGGATAAGGTCTTGGAAGAATACAGGGACATATTCTCATCACCCACAGGGGTACCCTTGCACTGTTAGGTCAAGCATTCAATCGATCTAACTCTTGGAGCACCTCTACTCAATGAGACAATATATTAGCACTTCATTGTGGAAAATGAAGAGATCAAATGAAAAATCTAGGAGTTTTTGCAAAAAGGGCACATCTGACCAAGTTCCTCACCTTGTGGGAGCCTAATTGTATTGGTATAGAAGAAGGATGAGACCTAGAGGCTTTGCATTGATTATCGAGAACTAAACAAAATTATTGTTAGGAACAAGTATCCGATCCCATCAATTGATGACCTCCTGGACCAAATCAAGGGGGGCAAGTATTTCAGCAAGATCGATCTAAAGTCTGACTATCACAAGTTTCCAATAGAGCCCACAGATTTATGGAAGACCACCTTCGAATCCAAGGAAGGCCTTTTTGAATGGTTGGTTATTCCCTTCGGCTTGAAAAATGCCCCTGCTACTTTTATGAGGCTAATGGATGACATCTTATGGCCCTTCACCAACTCATTCATGATTTTTTTATCTAGATGACATCCTCATCTTTAGCAAGAGTTGGGAAGAACACTTACAATACATTTATTAGGTCCTTCAAACCTTGCGACAACACAAATTGTGTTCCAAATTGGAGAAATGAACCTTTGGCATGAGTCAGGTCCAGTATCTAGGTTAAATCATAGATGAGAAAGGTCTTCATGTGGATCTGACTAAGACACAAGTCATTCAAGATTAGCCAACCCTTACCACTCTAACTGAGCTTCACAGATTTTTGGTCCTTGAAAAATTTTATTGGAGGTTCATGTTGGAATTCTCCCATATCACTTGGCCTTTGATTTAAATTACCAAGGGCGGAGCGAAAGCAAAGTTTTCCTGGTTTGAACCCCAATAGAAGGTATTCGATTGAGTTGAAGTGTCACCTCTTCTCTACACTGGTATTCACATTGCCCGACCTGTAGCAGCGATCTGAAATTGACAAAGATGCCTCCAACTATGTTATTGGTGCAGTCCTCACCCAGTAGGAGCATCTAGTGGCATATCATATTAAGACACTTTCCGTTACAGTTCGAAAGTACCCCACCTATCATAAAAATATGTATCCATTATGCAGGCTTTCCGACAATGGAAGCATTACATTATGGGGAAGGAAATGGTCATCCACACCGAGCACCGACCTATTTAGTTTATACAAACACAAGGGAAGTTATAGAATGATCGACATCAGAAGTGGTCTACATATTTGCAACAATTCCACTTGAACATTAAATACAAAAAGGGAAACACAAATCATGTTGCAGACTGCCTCAGCCAGCCC
Organism: Pinus taeda; assembly: GCA_000404065.3. Lineage (NCBI taxonomy): Eukaryota > Viridiplantae > Streptophyta > Pinopsida > Pinales > Pinaceae > Pinus > Pinus taeda. The sequence goes on from APFE031736662.1 coordinate 102,635, forward strand.
CCAGTTTCAACACTAGCTATTATTCTCAACTGTTATGGCCACAAGACCATTGGATAGCTTCAATTGTACAAAAATGATTCAGATTTCGCCTCCACGTACTAGATGCTAGTGGATGGAAAGTAAGTTCCTAATTTCCACCTCCAAGGTGCATTATTATGCTACATTTGTCACCTTTGTGTTCCTTCAAGCAAGTGTTCCAAGCTTATTCGGGAGGCACACTACAGTCAGTCGCATGACACTTTACTGTGGAGAAAACTATGGTTGTACTACAAAAGTACTTTTATTGGCCAAAACTCCAATTGGATGTTGGGAAATATATCAGATATTGCATTATCTGCGCCATCACCATGCCAACCATCAAGAAGCAAGGCCTCTACACTCCTCTAACTACTCCCAGCCAACCTTGGGAATCCATCTCCATGGACTATTTTTCTGTCCTCCCTTCTACCAAGCATGGTAATGACTATGTATTTGTGGTCATATTGGCACCCTACAAGAAAAGTATCATAGCATAGGACACTACCAAACTCTTCTTTGAACGAGTGTTGGTACATTTTTTTATCCCACAGACCATTATATCAGATTGGGAAAGTAAGTTCCTAAGCATATTTTGATCAAGCCTTTGGACACTATTGGACATCAAGCTCACCAAGTGGATTGCATTCCATTCCCAGATTGATGCCTAGACAAAGTTCATTAATAGGATGATAGTGCACATACTTCGCATGTACAACTCCAAGCATCCATGAACCTGGGATGAGAGCCTTCCCTGTGTGCAATACAATTATAATAGAACTCTCCATAGCTCGACTAGTCGTAACCCCTTTCAAATGGGTCTAGGATTTCAACCATTGTGTTTGATTGATGTTTCCATGCCTCATGTGACTACACTGACAAAATCCACACATGTATTGTCTGAGGCTGATAAAGCCACCAAATTTATTGAATGCATTCAGCACATCCACAGGAAATTTCACGACATCCTGGAGAAGTCCAATGCCAAGTACAAGTAGTGACATGATCAACATCGGGTGCCACACAAGTTTCAGTTCAGCAAAAAAGTTTGGTTGCATTTGCAGAAAGGACGCCTTACCAGATCCCATAGGAAGCTCAAACCACTCCACTATGGGCCTTACACCATTACCAAGGTTATGGGTGAAAATTATTTTGAGCTTAGCATTCCCCTATTCCTTGGCCTGCACCTAATGTTTAATGTGGACTGCCTTCGACCATACTTTCCACCATTATTGGACACATCAAACATTGCAGAATGACTCACACCAACAGAGCTAAACCCAAACTACATGGAACAAGCCACAACTAATTGTATCATGGACACACAGATCAATAACACTTGCCAACATAAGATCTAATTGTATCAGGTTGTCAAATATGGCCAACTCCTGCAACAAGGAAAATGGCTTACCAGGGACCAAGTTCAACATAAGTTTCCCCAACTCATGGAGGCACTCAACACAATGGGATCCATTGCTTCCTAAGGGGGGAGGACTGATCCAGGTGGATATTGGTGGTTACCCGCCTATTCCACTTGGACCCCACCATTGTACCAATATTTCTTTCAGTTTCCATAATTGTAGAACAATTTACTATTTTTGGCAGTTTTTCAGGTCCTAAACTTTCGAATTTGTTTTGACACGCTAAATGACATTTTTTTGGAAAACAGGCAGATGCGAGACAATATTTGTAGTTTAAAGTTATATTCCTTAGATAGATCTTTCTAACAAGGTATCGTGCACGTCATACGAAGATTGTATGCCAAAGTTATGACCCACGGAAGTTGATGTACCAATTTATCCCAACGGGGCCCATATCCCATAGTTTTGACGCTTCATCTCCTAGGGTTAGCTTTTTGGATGTTTAGGGTTTTACATTGTTTCTCAATAATAAATTGGTCTTCGAGCTTCATTGTAAAACAGTTCAGAGGCATGTAGCCACCACATCTCTTCTCAGAGATAAGCTACCATCACCCATGTTAGTTTATTTCCATTATGTAATTAAGTATATTTCAGTTCTTTAATATTAATGAAATGAAGTTTTATTTCTGATGCATCTCTGTGTTTATGTTTATATCTGTATTATGTTGCCTGATTGCATAATTCTAGATCACACTCCTTTTCTATGACCTAGATTGAAAATCTAGTGACATTTTTACTTAGAGGTTGCACATCATCACAATAGTAGGCTATGTATTGTGCCACTCATGAGGTTTAATTGAGATGCACAAAATAGGTGAGATCATTATTCCTTAGTGATCATTAGAGTCTCAACAATGGTGACAAAGATTGAATTAATAGAGTCTCAATAGTTGCACAATTTTCTTCACCAAGAAAGTTGAATGCTTGAAGGATATGTGTAAACATGCAAACTTGATAACAATTAATAATTATCAAGTGTACATTGAAAGAAGATTGATTAAATAATATAAAATATTAAACAAAGTCTTTCAGTAGAAATCACATGAGAGAATTTTTTGGCCGACGCATTTCGAACCAACAAGTGTGGTTCATCATCAAAACCAGATGAAGAGGCAGACCATGGCAAAGGCTTACAGCAATGTAGAGACATAATTTCAAGTAACGACTATATTTGAACAATAATGTTTAAATTATAATATTAATTTATTAATATATTAAAAACAAATATTATTAAGTAACGGGGATATTAAAACGGCTAGTTTTCGAAGAAAAAAAAATACATAATGATATTATTTCATTAATTTATTAAAAATATTAATAGGTAACGGCTATATTAACGGCTAGTTTTTGAAAATATAATATTTAAATTAATTTATTAAAACCAAAATATTACTAGTTCTTGAAAAATAATATTTAAATAATGATATTAATTTATTAATTTATTAAATATTAATATGTAATGGCTATATTAGTTTTACATATTAATATTTTAATAATTAATAAAACTAATATCATTATTTAATTATTATTGTTCAAGAACTAGTAATATTTGGTTTTAATAAATTTAATTTAAATATTATTTTTCAAAAAACTAGTCGTTTAATATAGTCATTACCTATTAATATTTTTAATAAATTAATGAAATAATATCATTATTTAATTTTTTTTCAAAAACTAACCGTTTAATATGGTCGTTACTTAATAATATTTGTTTTTAATATACTAATAAATTAATATTATAATTTAAACATTATTGTTCAAATATAGTCGTTACTTGAAATTATGTCTCTACATTGCTCTCTATTTAAGCCTTTGCCATGGTCTGCCTCTTTATCTAGTCCTAATAATGAACCACACTTGTTGGTTCGAAACGCGTCGGCCAAAAAATTCTCTCATGTGATTTCTACCGAAAGACTTTGTTTAATTCATTATGGATCACAGAAGCTTGAATACAGAAAATATAAAATATGTTCATCTTAGCATGCACATTTTATTTAATAGGAGAAAAAAAGCATATAGTTCATACATTGTAATATAAAGGGAAACAATTAATTAAATGGACAATAGTATGATTGTTCATAAAAATAATTTAGTCTCTCATAGCAATAAAAATGATTATATATCCTCCCCTTCTCCTTGGAAGAATGGATCATACTACCACACAAGAGAAGGAACAAAATCTCGGTAATTTGGAAAGTTGTTTTATCCTCCTTTTCAATGATGGAAGAAGGTTTGATGTGGAAAATTGGTAATGGGGAAAAGGTGAAAGATTGCCATTGATCCTTGGGTGGGAGGTAGAGAACAAATTCAATTGCCTCATGAGTTGGTCAAATTTTTAAATACTATGGTAAAATTACTCTGAATCGGGTGGCTGATAATGCTCGTACATCATTGTGGGCCTAAGGTTGGATGAATACACATCAGCTCAATCTAAAAAAATAACTTTGTAGACCTGTGGCATAATTAGACCATTGGTTTGAACACATCCCATGTCCATCTTAGAGATAGAGAAGAGTCCCTAACATAGGTTCACTCTCTGTTTGGAGAGTATACACCCAAATTGGGTTATTTGTTCATTATAGAAAATTGGAGACTTGAGGTGATGACCTAGTGGTGGAAGAAACTATGGAAGCTTTGTTGCCATGTGAAATCTTGCCTATTTCAATGGTTCTTAGTGCAAAATAAGGTCCCACTAGGGATAACTTTAAAAAAAAAAAGGAATATGACAAGCCCCAACTAGTGTGTTCTTTGTAAATATGTGGAGGAAACGATGGATCACTTATTACTTTTATGCCCTTTTTCGGTTGGAGTATGGACCTTGATCAAAAACAGTTTGGGGTTTGTTACAAATTGGCAGGGGGTGAACATAAATGATGCTTGGAATTTACAGTGGGATCAAGGTTCCCTAAAGGAGTATAGAAGGATTCCACCCATCATAAATTGTGGCATATGGCTCTCCCAGAATAATGCCATTTTTCACGACAAATCTTCCTATCCTAATATTGTGGTGACACAGGTTTTGGCTATCCTTTCGCTCTTCCCAGATTTTGAGTCTGTGCATATTCCACGCAATGAAATTCATAGTGGATTAGGAAGAGGCTCCAACAATTATGCTAAAATTCTTAGTCTAAATCTTCTTCTCTTATTTGTCATTGAGAAAGAATGTCATCATATACAATTCTTTGTTGATTCTATGATTGTCATAAATTGGTTCAATACATTTCAAAGATGTCAAGTGCACACATTGTCTCCTATTTTAGAATAGACTATATGACTAAAACAAGCTTTTGATCGGATATCTTGTCATCATATATACAGGGTAAGAAACACCGCAGCAAATTCCTTATCTAAGGAAGAAGCTATACAAGCTATGGGCACTTGGAAGATCATTGAGAAGATAAGAGATGTTGTATCTAAACTCTATCACATGCCCTTCATAGAGGGCTTGTAGCTAGAGAAACAATAAGACTAAATTATATTGACTTCCATTTTATGTTATTCCCTGAATAAAAATGAGGCTATTGTATATAATGATGCAATTTCATATCTTTTTGAGATAGGTCATGGACATGATAAAGCCTCATTAGGGGAATTTTGAGGTCTAAAATGGGCCTCCTAAGAAAAATATACAACCAAATAAACTTTATAAGAACCAATAGGATTCAAGATGATGATGTCAACCATGGGGGATGATTCATCATTTTTGGAGTAAAAAAGTAAAAAATAATAAATAATAATAAAATAATAAAACTACTTTTTCAACTCGTATTTTCAACTTATCTCCCTAAGGTTTTACGCAAATTTTGAGCAGGAGTACTCGTTGGATGCAAAATTTAATTCCTCTTCCAAGGGGTACCCATGTTGCATACTTTCGATGGACCCTGCAACATGAAAAATGAGAAATACATGAAAAACGTGATTCTAATCACATTTTCCATGTATTTCTCATTTTTCGTGTAGTAGGGTCCACCAAAAGTATGCAACATGGGTAATCCTTGGATGAGGAATCAAACTCTGCATCCAACGAGTGTTACCACTCGAAATTTGAGCAAACACAAAGGGAAATAAGTTGAAAATACGAGTTGAAAAAATAGTTTTTTTCTTTTTTTCCCTCTAAAATTTGATGATGTAATCTAATCTTATTTTATTATTTTCATTATTATTTTACAATTTCCTTAGGAGGCCCATTTAAGACCTCATAAATTGCAGCATATGGCTCTCCCAAAATAATGTCATTTTCAAGACAAGTCTTCCTTTCTTGATATTGTGTTGACACGGGTTTTGGTTATCCTTTCTCTCTTCCCAGATTTTGAGTCTGTGCATTTTCCACATGATGAAATTCATAGTGGATTGGGAAGAGGCTCCAACAATTATGCTGAAATTCTTAGTCTAAAGCTTCTTATCTTATTTGTTATTGAGAAAGAATGTCATCATATGCAATTTTTTGGTGATTCTATGATTGTCATAAACTAGTTCAATAACTTTCAAAGATGTCAATTCCACACATCTCTTATTTTAGAAAAGATTATACGACTAAAACAAGCTTTTAATCAAATATCTTGTCATCATATCTACAGGGTAAGAAACATTGCAGCATATTCCTTATATAAGGAAGAAGTTATACATGTTATGGGCACTTGGAAGATCATTGAGAAGATAAGAGATGTTGTATCTGAACTCTACCACATGCCTTCATAAAGGATTTGTAGATGGAGCAACAATAGGACTAAATTATATTGACTTCCATTTTATGTTATTCCCCAAATAAAAATGATGTTATTGTATATATGATGCCTTTTCATATCTTTTTGAGATAGGTCATGGACATGATATGGCATGTAAATCAAACCTTTTTATTTTTATATTTTGGGGATGGATGTTAGCGTACTTTTTGAATACCCAAGGTGCATATATTGAATGTAATTTCCATTGTGATAGTGAAAATTACGATTTTTTCTTCCGAAGGAAAAAATAAAAAATAAATAAATAAATAAATAATAAATAATAATAATAATAATAAATAAAATAAAATAAAATAAATAATAATAATAATAATAAATAAATAAATAAAATAAAATTTTAAAAAAAAATAAAAATAAAATAAAATTAAAAATAAAAAATTAAAATAAAAATAAAAGAATAAAAAAAAAAATAAAAAATAAAAATAAAATAAAAATAAAATAAAATAAAAAATAAAATAAAATAAAAAATGATTTGGCTAATCAGAAGTCATTAAAAAAATATTTTCTAGGATGTACATGTAATAAAAATAAAGTTAATTTAATTAACTAAAAAATAATTCAAATAAAAGTGAGTTACAAATGGTTAAAGAAAGTTAATAAATAACTAAAGTAGTAACTCCATGTGCACCCATTCAAATAGGAAATGAGTAAGAGGTCGAGGGCACATCTAAAACTGAAAATATGAAAGGTGTGTGGAGTTCAGTGATGAAAATTTATTATTTTGTATTTTTAAATGAGTAATTACTAGTTGCACTTGTGCATATTTTTTTCAGAGAAAGAAAAAACCAATAAATTTTCATTAAAATGAAAATTGTTTTGGCATATGCCTATAATCATCACACATAACTATATATTCAAAAACAAAAACATGTATGTTGAATGAAGCACATATTACAACATTTCCAAGTCTATGTGACAACACAACAATAACCACAATGAAGCATGTAGATAAACAACAAGTATTATTATCGTTATATGGAAAAAAGAGACACTAATCCTCTATCAACGAGGACCTATTCCTTGTATGTTGCACTGGTGCATATGAGCGATGGGTGGGTGAATAATATGATGAAGAATCAAGGGCAATTAGGTGTAGAGTGATTCTTCTTGACCTGATAATAATTTGTGGAGTCTTTTTACTTTTCTTGTTAGCTTATTCTTCTTCTTATTATTATTAATGCATGTGTGCATACTTCATCAAACTACTACCAAAAACATAAGAACAATGACACAAGATGTTGACTCTCTTCCAGGGCCAAACCTCTTTCTGTTGAGAGGAAAACCCTTTAGTAAGTTTCTCTTATTGAAGCTTCTTATTAATCAATGCCAAACCCTGGACCCTTGACTAGAATGTCCTCCAAGCACAAGTCAAGTCCTTTCTCCTTTCTGCACTTTGTTCCCTAACACTTCCTTCTTCCGGCACTTCGTTCCCCAGCACTTCATCCTACTCATTCCGGCACTTCATACTTCTTTCAACTGTTGGTACACCTTGTTGCACTTGCTCTAGATGAGATGCTTCTCTTCTATACTTAGAGATATCCTTCACTTTTGTAGACACCTTCCTTCAAATGAAATCCTTCTTGAGATGTAGTTGTAGACTAAAGTGATTGTACAACAACCCTAGATTCTTGCATGTGGGGGAGGTTTACTTGATGTTGTATACGCTTCTCTCCTTCGCTTGAGTACCCTTCTTCTACGCTTGAGTAAGAGGCCTTGTAGGCCTAGATTTAGCCCCAAACAAAGAGAGACAGATGGCTGTTATTTGTTGTTGTCATAACCGCAATGACAACCCTCTGTTTCCTCGCATGTGTGACTGCAGTGGCCCTAGAACAAACCTCTTAAACTCGGTTGTGTACCCTTCTTCCTCGCTGCACTTGGAGACCCTTTTCCTTCTCTCTTTTCCACCCTTTTCTAGCCCCTTTACTTCGTTGATTTTAAAGAGGATTGCTTGATGTTGTAATGGAGTAGACAACCTCTATATATAGAGGATTTTCCCTCCTTTTAGGCCAACTTGAAGGCCGACTAGAAGACTTCAAGCCAACTAGAAGATTGTAGGCTGACTTGTCATTTATAATTCAGATTGCTTATTTTGTAGGTGTCATTGCATGGAGGAGACTTGTTGACTTTGCTTGGAGGTATTCTCTTAACTCTAATACATAAACATACATGGTGTAACATGCCCTTAATGTCTTCAATCATTTCCTTTTGACTCCTTGACTCACCTATAACACTTAACGTGTGCTAGACCTATTTCAATGAGCAAGAAACTCATTGACATATATTATAATATTTCTTTTCTTTAATAAGTACAAATATCAAAAGTACATTTATGAAGACCGAAGCTAGTTACATTTCCTTCAACATAATAAATTATTAGTAATTTAGTAAATTATAATTTTGCATGAATTGGACAAATGGATTGAGCCACATAACCAATAAGAGGAAATATTTGGCTAAGATAAAACACTTTTTGGCACCATAATGTTGGAAGGTCATTGTAATACTTGAACTTTCTATTGGTGATTATTGAAGTTTTTGGTCTATTAAAAAGTGTTATGAATTGGGGATTTTCTTCTCAATATTAGTGGATTCATTTTTATCTTATTGCTAGATTGATAACTTCTATACAACCCCATTGCAACTTGAAGACTCTTGGAGAATAAGAGAACCCATTAGAGTTGGTAGGGTGGTGAACTCATGGAGAAATTTCTAATCAATAAGTTGATGCAAGGAGGAGCTTGAGTGCAAGATTAAAATTATTGATGAAGGGATCGATATCAAGGAGGCATGCAATATGTTCAATTATCTTCATTCATAAATTTGGAAATTCCAATATATTCTCTATGCTACAACGAAATTAGCAATAAGAATTTACATAACTTTGAAAATTGCATACATTGTTAAAAGAACTTGGTTAATAGCCTGATTAAAAACACATTTTATCCTTATATAATTAAAATTTTCACCATAGTTTCCATGTGTTGGATAGAATACTGACCATTTTTTTAAGAACTACCATCGAATTCTCAAACCTATAGGATATAATGCATATTAATGGTATTATGTTCAATACACAAAGGCCATACATTTGGTTAAAATGGAAATCAAGGTACCATACTCTAATCCTTTGCAATGAATCATTGTTGTGGACCTATATATAACCATTTTGATTATTGTAGTGTTATAAATTAGTATATTTATCTTATTTAATCTTGTATACCTCTATAGGTGGTGTGCATGACCATTGTAGCATAATCTTGGTGGGCAATGCACATGAATGCTATAATAATTAGCTTTGAGGATTAAGTGCATGGATGTTGTGACCATTACTTTTGTAGGATTTGTGCATGGATATTATTGTCTTTACCCTTATTGATTGTTTGCATGGCATCACAACATATACTTTTGTATTTGTTAAATTCATAAATAGTATATAATAAATTTATTTTATGAAATTATTATTTTTTGGTTTTTTATAATACTTTTAGTTTACAATCCAAGTACCTTTTTCTCTCGGCTTCACTTTGACCAAATTTTTTAGGAAAGTGATGCAAAGACAAACTATAAATTGTAGTTTTTTACATGCATTCTAGAGGGAAAAAAACAGACAGCACAAAAAACTATTAAAACTAAGAAACAACCAAGAGATGACATTTCAATGAGGAGAGGGTGGTGCATGACCAGCACCAAGATCATCCCTTGGAAGACCATGGTATTCATGGAAGTGGAAATCAATATGCGTCAGTCGAGCTTCTATCGCATCCAACCTTTGGCTAGAGTGACATTGGGTTCTTTGGGTGGAAATTAACCGATCCACAATATCAACCTGACTGAACTAAACATCATTAATGCATGCAATTGTTTCATTACGGTCTTCACATATTTGTTAGTGGATCTCGAAGCTTGTTGAGATGTGTCACAACCACTCAACAATGGAAGCCAGCATGGGCGGTTGTTCAGCATGGCCCAATGACTGGGCACAAGCCTGAGAAACTTTGCCCTCCATGCCTACTCCACCAGCCATATCCTCTTATATATCCATTGCGTGGTCGACTCTCCTCCTAGGTTGGCCCTGAGGGCCTGCACCACACCTAGCTGGTCACCAGTGTCTCAGCATATTCCCTGTCATGCTAGGCCACCAAAACTCCCAAGAGGAGAGAACCCTCAACCTACACCCAAAGCTTTGGCCTCTCTAATATGCAGGGAAAGACACGAGCACTACCAAGAGATGGTGATACCACCCCCATGACAAAACCACCAAACACCATTCTAATTAAAACCTCATAGAGGGATCCTTTGCCAAATCGACAATGGGAGGCTCTAACGCGTCGTAGCCTTCCCAAACTCCTAGAACATAAATTTGACTGAGAACTATAAGCATAATAACAATTCTATAATGCAGAATAAACACTTAAAAGAATTGGAAAACTTTAACACCCAAGAAATCATACCTCCGACCATTGATGCTGCTCACACTCCAAAACCAAACTTTCTGCTATGCTTGATGCAGTGCTTTCTTTTGTTTTTTGATGTGTTTACATGCGTTGTTGGCTCGATCAAAACCAGTAGTCTGGAAGTCACAGGTTCCAGTCCGACAGAAATCACAAATTTAACAGCATTTCCTTTAATATACAAAATCAACTCTTGGCCATGAAAAAGCAGAAAACGAGTCAGTTAGCTAATTCACACAATCAACTTTCAATCCTTAGTGAAGCAAAAAATTTACAACATCTTTCAGGCGTTGCTGAGGCAGATAAAGGCCTTGGATAGAGAAGCTTCAAAAACTACTCTTCACTTACTGGATTGAACAAATGTCCAACGATTTTAGAAAGAAGAGAATGTGAGTCTCTTTGGATTTTCTCAACAAGGATCTTGAATCTAGAGATATCCAGCTCCAACTTCTGAAGCCCAACAGTAAAGCTTTGCAGTCATGTGTACGTGAAAAGACAAAACCAGATGGCGTGTGTAAACAGAAAGCACTAAGGAAGATGTCTGAAGATGGTGAAATGGATTTTGATGGATGGAGAATTGAATGAGGAATTTTAACAACGGAGCTTTCTTCCACACTTCCAGGCGTGACATGAAAATACAGCTAGCAAACAACTCTATAATTATGCCATTTTTGAGCCGCTGCGTGAGAGATCATCATTCGTGTGGCACTTCCAAGTTTTGCTCACTCTCATTTGATGGTGTAAGGCTGAAGGGGTTTAGTGAGTGAGCTTGTGGACCAAACAGAAGTATTTATAGCCAAGCTTATGTTGGCTATGTGTCAAGTGTTCCACAGGACATGGTAGAGAACTGCAGAGGGAGTAATGGACCACTCCAGGAGCTCCCAACAAGAAATTAATTAACGGCAGATAGTTTCCGTAATTAATGGAATCGGCGGTAGATGGTTTCCGTAATAATCGGTGGTCGTACAGGGACCTAACAGCCGTTATGGGAGCAACATTCTCCCACTTGGTCCATACTTCCAATCTTAATGTCTCATCTTAACACCCATTGATAATCTTTATTAAGTAATAGATAAATGAATCATGGTGATAAGTCCTCTAATGACGAGTATTATCTTCCATGTATTAAATGTATTTATTGCTATTATAATTTATGTGGCAACAATTTCTTAATGAATAAACCTTATGTTTATTCTTGGTCCTACACAGATGAATTCTCTCAAATCAAATTAAGGTGCACATAAATATGAGGAAAACATCACAATAATTAAGAATTTCATTAAAATAACATTGTCCATACAATGAGAAACTACATAATGGAACCAAGTCCCACTTTCATTACATGATCCTTGAATTTCAATGATGGCATTCCCTTAGTTAAAGGATTAGGGATCATTAATTCAATGCTGACGTGCTCAGTGACCACTTTCTTTTCTTTAACACGTTCTCTTATAGCTAAATACTTAATGTCGATGTGTTTATTTCCACTCCCACTTTTGTTGTTTTTAGCCATAAAAAAACAACTGAATTGTCGCAATACATTCTCAATGGCTTAAAGATAGAATCCATAATTCTAAGCCCATAAATGAAACTCATAAGCCATACACCATGTAAAGTAGCCTCAAAATAGGAGACGAACTCGACTTCCATAGTGGAAGTGGAAATCAAGGTCTGCTTGGCACTCCTCCATGATACAGCTCCACCGGCCATCATAAAAATGTATCCTAATGTTGATTTGCGTGAATCAACACATCCAGCAAAGTCAAAATCTGAGTAGCCAATTGTTTCCAAATTGTTCGTCCATCTATACATAAGCATGTAGTTTTTGGTTCCTTGAAGGTACCTCATTACTTTCTTTGCAGCTCTCCAGTGGTCTAAACCTAGATGACTCTAATATTGTCCCAACATTCCCACAACATCTGCAATGTCAAGTCTTGTGCATACCTAAGCATACATTAGGCTTTCGACAGCAGAAGCATATGGAATGTTCTTCATTTGTTCCCTTTCAAAGTCATTCTTTTGGCATTGGTTCAAATTGAACCTATCACCCTTCACAATGGGAGCTACACTGGGTGAACAATCCTTCATCGGAAATCTCTCTAAAATTTTATTAATATAGGTTTCCTGAGACAGACCCAAGATGCCTCGAAATTTGTCTCTATGGATCTTAATGCCAATGACATAAGATGCCTCACCCATATCCTTAATATTGAAATTTTTAGAGAGGAAATGTTTCACCTCATGTAGCAAACCCTTATCATTGGTTGCTAGCAAAATGTCATCCACATATAAAACAAGAAAACAGATTTTACTCCCACTGACTTTCAAGTATATACATTGATCCATAATGTTTTCTACAAAACCAAATGAATAAATTACATTATGGAATTTCAAATACCATTGGCGGGATGCTTGTTTTAAACCGTATAATGATTTCTTGAACTTGCAAACCAATTGCTCACCATCACTAGAGGGGAATCCTTCAGGTTGTTTCATGTAAACCTCCTCCTCTAGATCTCCATTGAGAAATGTCGTTTTCACATCCATTTGTTGCAACTCCAAGTAAAAATGGGCCACTAATGCCATAATAACGTGTAAGGAATCTTTCTTAGATACAAGAGAGAAAGTCTCCGTGTAGTCGATTCCTTCTTTCTGAGTGAACCCCTTAGCAACAAGTATTTCCTTGTATCTCTCAATGTTGCCCAGTGAGTCTTTCTTTGTCTTAAAGACCCATTTACATCCAATGGCTTTTGCACCATTAGACAACTCAACAAGATCCCAGACTTCGTTACTCTTTATAGAATTCATCTCTTCTTTCATGGCATCGTACCATAATTCTGATTGTTTGCAACTCATGGCTTGTGAAAAAGACTCGAGATCATTTTTGGCTCCAATGTTGTAGTCAGATTCTTGCAGATACACAACATAATCATCAGGAATTATTGATCTCTTTGGTCTAGTAGATCTTCTTAATGTTGTACCATCCTCTTCCTGAGAAGTATGTGGTTCAACTCGTTGTTCAAAAGTTCTTGGCAACTCTTGAACTACCTAGTCTACTGGAATGTCGTCAGCTGCTTATGGAACTTCAACAATTGGTTGTTCAACACTTGTTTGTACTTGAGGGGTGCTATGAACAATAACCAATCTATCACTTGAGGTGGAAGGTTGAGATTTTGAATGATCCTTCTCAGAAACTATGTTCCTGGTTTGATCGCTCCCACTGATCAAATCATTTTCAAGAAACTTTGCATTTCTTGATTCCAGAATCCTAGTGCTGTGAGATGGACAATAAAATCTGTAACCTTTATACCTTTCAGCATATGCAATGAAATACCCACTAATGGTCCTTGGGTCCAGCTTCTTCTCTTGTGGATTATATATTCTTACTTCAGACGGGCATCCCCAAATGAGCATATGTCACAAACTCAATTTCCAACCTTTCCATAATTCAAATGGCGTTTTAGGAACAGCCTTGGTTGGAACCCTATTTAATATATATATTGTCGTATTAAGTGCTTCAGTCCCCAAGGATTTAGGAAGATTGGAGCTGCTAAGCATACTCCGCACCATGTCCAATAATGTTCAGTTTCTTCTTTCTGCTGCACCATTCTGGTCAGGTGAATGAGGCATGGTGTATTAGGCAACAATCCCATGCTCTTAAAAAAAATTTGCGAATGGCCCAGGTGCTTGTCCATCTTCTGTGTATCTACCATAATATTCTCCACCTCTATCTGATCTCACGATCTTAATTTTCTTGCTGCATTGTTTCTCTACTTCAATCTTAAAGATCTTAAAGGCATCTAATGCTTCATTCTTTTTATGAAGCATGTAGAGATACATATATCGTGAGTAATCATCTATAAAAGAGATGAAGTATCTCTGACCATGTAAGTCTATGTCTGGACTACATATATCAGTATGTATGATCTCTAATATGTCTGAACTCCTATTTGCACCTTTCTTTGACTTGTTGGTCTGCTTTCCTTTTATGCAGTCCACACAAGTCTCAAAATCAGTAAAATCCATAGTATTAAGTACCCCTTCATTTACCAATATTTTAATTCTTTCTATGGAGATATGACCTAATCTCCAATGCCATAATTTAGAGGAATCTTCATTAATAACACATCTTTTAGTGTCAGTGTGAACATCCATTGAATCATAAGTGACATTGTTTTGTAAATTAATGCAATAAAGACCATTAGACAAAATGCCATTCCCAACACAATTAGATTTATAAAATAAACTTAAGGATGTTTCTGAAAAGTTAAAGGAATATCCAAAAGGTACAAGCCTTGAAACTGAAATCAAGTTTCTAGAAAAACTTGGAACATAAAAGGTCTTTTCTAATTCTAAAACAAAGCCACTACTTAAAGTTAAATAGCATGTTCCTATAGCTTCCACATGCGAGCCCCTCTTGTTTCCTGATAAGATGCTTTGCTCACTTCCCACTGGCTTCCTTAGGTTTTGCAAACCCTGCAAGGAATTTGAAATGTGAATTGTTGATCCAAAATCAATCCACCAGGTGTTAATATTGACATTAACCATATTAGATTCATAACAAACAAACGAGATTGGATTACCTTTGTCCACAAGCCATTTATGAAATTTGGCACATTCCTTCTTCATGTGTCCCTTCTTTTTATAAAAGAAACACTTGGAATCCTTCTTGATATCGGCTTGGGGAAGTACTTTACCTTTCCCTTTCTTATTGGCTTGAGATTTTCCCTTTCCACGTGTTTCCAGCATTGCACTTTCTTCCAGTTCCATCACCAGTCTCCCTTCCTCTTGAACACACATGGTCATGAGTTCATTAATTGACCATTTATCCTTTTGTCTGTTGTATGAGATTTTGAGGGGTCCGTATTGGTGAGGAAGGGTGTTCAGGATGTAGTGCACCAGGAAGGACTCCGATATTTCAACCTCGAGTTTCTTCAATTGAGCCTCAGTGCCCCTTATTTGCGTGATGTGCTCGCATACACCTTTCACACTGGTGAGCCTTAGCGATGAGAACTTCATGATTAGGGTGCTTGCTAGTGCCTTGTCTGAAGTGACGAATTGATCATCAATGGCTTTCAGCAAGTCTCGAACCTTTTCATGCTAATCAACAGAACCACAAATACCAACTAAAATTTTAGTCTTAATGAACATCATGCTTAGGCGATTAGATGGCTCCCATCGTTCATAAAGCGTGATGTCCGTTGTGGTGTTGGTATTAATGAATGCTGGTGATTCATCTTTCCTAATAGCATAGTCTATGTCCATCCACCCCAAATGAAGGAGAACCCTCTCCTTCTAGACCTTATAGTTATCTCCCTTAAGTTCAGGGATATCACAACGAATTTCAGAGAAATTTGCAGATTTTACAACTGCATAAAATTAAAGATCACGTGCTTATGTTAAATTTTGAGGCCTAAATAAAATTTCATGCTTTACCAATGTAAATCATGCTTACAATTGAATCTAATGACATAAAAATTGTCTGTGGACTAAATTTTCAATTCAAGAAGATTCAATTATTCTTTATGATAGAATTTATCAATTTATTCACTTAATTCATAATTCTAAAGGGTATATTATGATTATAATTTGATATAAATTCTATCTTAGATTTGAACTTTATGATAAAACTATTAATTCATAATTCTTGTGGGTAAGTTATGGATAATTTAATTTTTTATCCTAATTAATTATATATAATATAATAAAAATTCATGT
This sequence comes from Pinus taeda, assembly GCA_000404065.3. NCBI lineage: Eukaryota > Viridiplantae > Streptophyta > Pinopsida > Pinales > Pinaceae > Pinus > Pinus taeda. The sequence continues at coordinate 118,982 of APFE031736662.1, forward strand.
GGGATAAATTTATTATATTTAGTATAATTAATTACAATTAATGTCTAAATATTATTTATGTGATCCTGATCAATCATAATATATAATATTATTTAATTACAGAGGTTGTGGCTATTCTCTAATCAATTAAAAATTATATGGATCACTAGACATTATTTCTTTTATGCATAAAAATTAACTTTATATGAGAATAATTATAAATTCCATAAATAAAACTATAATATTCATGCATAACATTCAATGGTGGGTCTCGTATACTCATCCAAAATAGCATGTATTGATTAGACCAGAAATAATCAACTCATGCAAATTAAATATGAGCATAGTTATAAATTTGCACAGCAATTATACAGATTGCATATAATTAAACCAAATAAATATTATAAGCATAAAAATTGAGCAAAAATTAGACATATTTCCAAATAAATGTCGTAATTCAGAAGATTCTCAAAATATGACATTTAGCCAAACAGAGCATGTCTATAAACACCAAGGCAGAGATAAAAATCGCCCTGACACCAAATGTAAGCATAATAACGATTCTATAATGCAGAATAAACACTTAAAAGAATTGGAAAACTTTAACACCCAAGAAATCATACCTCCATCCATTGATGTTGTTCACACTCCAAAACCAAACTTTCTGCTACGCTTGAGGCAGTCCCTTCTTTTGTTTTCCAATGTGTTTACATGTGTTGTTGGCTCAATCAAAACCAGTACTCTGGAAGTCACAGGTTCAAGTCCGATAGAAATCACAAATTTAACAGCATTTCCTTTAATACACAAAATCAATTCTTGGCCATGACAAAGAAGAAAACGAGCCAGTTAACTGATTCACACGATTAGATTTCAATCCTTAGTGAAGCAAAAAATTCACAACATCTTTCAGGCGTTGTTGAGGTAGATAAAGGCCTTGGAGAGAGAAGCTTCAAAAACTACTCTTCACTCACTGGATTGAACAAATGTCCAATGATTTCAGAAAGAAGAGAATGTGAGTCTTCTTTGGATTTTCTCAACAAGGATCTTGAATCTAGAGATATTCAGCTCCAACTTCTGAAGCCCAAAAGTCAAGCTTTGCAGTCACGTGTGCATGAAAAGACAAAACCAGATGGCGTGTGTAAAATAAAGGCACTAAGGAAGATCCCTGAAGATGGTGAAATGGATTTTGATGGATGGAGAATTGAATGAAGAATTTTAACAACGAAGCTTGCTTCCACACTTCTAGGCGTGACATGAAAAGACAGTTAGCAAACAGCTCTGTAATTACACCATTTTCAAGCCACTGTGTGAGAGATAATCATCCATGTGGCACTTCCAAGCTCTGCTCACTCTCATTTGATGGTGTAAGGATGAAGGGGTTGAGTGAGTGAGCTTGGGGACCAAACAGAAGTATTTATAGCCAAGCTTCCATCAAGCTTCTGTTGGTTATGTGTCAAGTGTTCCATAGAACATGGTAGAGAACTGGAGAGGGAGTAATGGAACAATCCAGGAGCTCCCAACAAGAAATTAATTAACGGCAGACAACTTTCGTAATTAATGGAATTGGCGGCAGATGGTTTCCGTAATAATCGGCAGTCGTACAGGGAGCTAACAACCGTTATGGGAGCAACAAGAACAACACACTCCCAAGAAAGGAACCGTGCCAAAACAACCAAACCCAAATCAAGAAATAAATATAGGGGGTAATTGAAATTTGCATAAAGACCAATGCTTACCTAGTTACCACTTACGACCTGGTGTCTCCACCCAAGCCTGAGCACTTCGGCAAAGCTTATCACATCCCTGACTACGTTTTGAAACTCAAACACATCCAAAATGCTCCTCCAAACCCACTCTCTGGGATCCAACACAGTCCTAATCCTCACTCAAATAGAAACCCAACTGCAAGTGTACTCACCCTAGCCAATTCCCCTAGTTGAGAGCCAACCAAACTGCCAGGCATGTGTAGGTGACAAGCATGTACATACTCATTCGAATTGAGACCGTGTTCCCTCGCTCCCATATCAAGAAGCACCATGATGCAAAATCTACTAAGATGCACAAATAAATGGAGTATAACCTTCTCGAGACTTCTACCTAAGTGGCACCATTTGTCATGGCTTCTCTCCCACCGGCCATCCGTCGTCATATATCCCAAATTCACCTGTCGGGAGTCAGAGCCCGTACCCCCTAGTTTTCCACCCCCATCGGTGTCCTCATATCTTCTTCGATAATATGTTCCAGTTGGTCAAACCATTCCAAAGGCCTAGAAGAAGGACAATCCATAGAGATTTAGAGGTTATGACATGACTACTGCAACTCACAAGAAAATATGCCACTTTATTCCCAGCTCTCATCAAGTGGGATGTGATGACGTATGGTAAAGAAAGCACCAAAGATTGGATCTCATGGGAAAGAAGTTCTAGCCACCAGATTTTGATAACCTTCTGCACTGGGGATCCATTCAATAAATTTTTGGCTATCGAGATCACCAACATAGAGTTCCCCTCTAACTGGACTCTACTGTATCCTTTCCTCAATGCAATGGATAAGCCTTGGGCTAGAGACGAAAATTTAGCAATGTTGTTTCTTGTATGGCCAAAATAACTTGCGTAAAATCACAGGGGGCGCTTGATGTCATCATGAAATATTCCTCCATAATACGCAGGGCTTGGGTTTCCTTTGGAGACCCCATCAAAATTGACCTTGGTAAAACCACAGGGGGAGAGAGTGAAGATCTTTGGTGAGTGGCCCCTCATCTCATCAACCTGCTGCAACCTGAGATTACATGAGCCTGCAAAACTTCTATATCTTTTAGAATATGGGCTTCAAGCCCCTCTGCCTTCCAATCCTCCTCAACCCAGATCTCAAAGAGCATCGTTTCTTTGATTTTAACCTGGTTTGATCCCAAATCTCATCTCCAGAGCTCTTGATGTCTTTAAAAACAAGCTTGTTCCTTTCCTTTGAGGTTCCAAAGGAGAAGGCATGGGATCAAGAGTCAAGCCCTATTCACAATGGGATTGTCGAAGAGATTGGATCGTTGCATCTCAAAGGTTTCCCAATGGTTGTTTTGAGAGCAATCAAGGTGTCATAATAAAGTTTGGGTTTTGGTCCAGAGGGCCTCCATCTCAGGGCATGTGTTGAGAAGGTGCTCTAAGGTCTCCTCCTCTTCTTGACACATGGGGAAGAAAGATGATCTGAGTGGTGTAGCATATCCCATGTTAATAGGCGGCCACAAACAACTAGCCACAAGAAGCTAGCCACCTTTGGCCATAATTTACCTCCCCATAATTTATGCCAAAAGTATTGCTTGGGAATATTAGCATGATTAGCCAGAAGATGGTAGGCTTCTTTGATAGTGAACATTCAGTGTGCCTAGTGACCCCATCATAACCGATTGTTTCCCCAAGAAGTTTGAATCCTCTGGTCCTATAAGATAGTGTTCAATCTATTCCACTATTAAAGATATGGTTCCAAGCCTTATTATCTTTCCATATTCACCACTGACCTTGGGCCTAGCCAAGGTCCCAAAAAGCGGTAACCCCTACAACTCCAGATTGATGGGTGGACTCTTTTATGTGGGTCAAGTCTTCCTGGTTCGTAATTTTAGCGAATTGATGCCATGATTCCTCCCAAAACCTCGTAGTGCACCCATCTCTGACCTCCCAAAACATATGTTATTGTATGAACCATCTATGTTCTTTAGCCATGTTCCAAATCGATTTATCCATATGGGAAATCAGATTATATGACCATCTCCACCTGTCCCCTTCCCAAAATACTTTCTTTTACAAATCTATTTCCAAATTTCAAGCCCTTCTTAGAGCCATCGCCACTAAAGTTGGACGCCCCTGACCTAGCTAAGTAGTTCTATGTCTCTCAAACCTAGGCCCCCTCCTCCCTTTGGGAGGAAGACCTTTTCCCAAGCAACAAGAGCCCATTTTATACCTTGTTGAGTGCCCTTGCGAAAGGAACTTGCGGAAAATGGATACTAAATATTCGTAAACTATTTTTGGGGCTGGAAATTTGTCAATTGATACACCAAAAAGTTCCTGCAGAACAAGTTTGAGAAGAACAACCCGACTAAGGAGGTTGAAAGCTTCGAGGGACCAATTAGACAACCTGTGAGCTATCTCCTCCTTAAGCTCAGACAAGAGCAAGACCCTCAGCGAGCTATTAGCCAAGGGAATACCAAGGTATTTCATCAAAACGAATCTAATCTAAAGTCCTAGAACTCGAGCAATGTTTCTCTGGACTAATTTTTTTTGTTGAAAAATAATATGTTAGATTTATCTCCATTAATTTTCGTACCTTAAGCTTTTATGAAGTCAACAAGGATATAGCCCAAGGATCTTATCTCTTGAATGGAGGGATCATGCCCCCACAACCTTAGCTCTTTGACTATGCCGTAAGACACAAATGAATTAATATATATTCCCAGGCCTTCGATCGCCATGATAAAAAGGAAGGGAGACAGAGGATCCCCCTCCCTAACACCTCGAGAGGCTCTGAAGGTATTAGAAGGAGATCCATTAATCAAGATTGAGAAGAATGGGGTCAAAATAAATGAGTGAATCCATCTTACCCAACCAAGAGAAAAATTGAAGTCGTCTAGAAATTTGAGTAAGTAATCCCAATTTAGTCTATCATATGCTTTTGAGAGATCTAGTTTGATCATCATCCCTAACTTTCAGCTCTGTTGTAAGGAGTGTACCACCTCATGAGCCAAGATAACACCATCCATTATTTGAAGCCCTTCGACGAACCCTGATAGTTCCGGGTCAATGAGATGCTTCAAAAGCGATTTTAGTCTACGAAAAATCATTAAAGTGATGATCTTATAAATCAAATTGTAGAGTGAAAAGGGTTGAAAACCACGAGCATCCTTAGACTAGTTTGATTTGGGTATTAGGGTTAGAAAGGTGGCATTCAGACCCAAACAAATAACTTCATGGATAAATGTGATTCCTCCACAACCACATGTACCTCGGGGACGACAAAAGACCAACAAGCCTTAAATAAGTCTATAGTGAACCCATTCAGGCCCCTCGCCTTGTTACTAGGCATCTCCTTAACTAATTACTCCACCTCTTGGAAAGATATTTCCCGCATGAGAGTTGCGTTCTGGTTAGGGGCGATCAATTTTTGGATGTGCTCTATGATTTTTTCTATAGCCTCCCTCTGATCTTTTTGATCTTCCATAAGGAGTCACTGGTAGTATGAGATCAACTCTCCCTCAATATCCTCATGGTCCACCAATCTTGAGCCCTATTGATAATTTAGAGAGTATATATGGTTATGATGGTGATGCTTAACGAGGGCTTTGTATAAAAAGTGTTTATTCTTCTCCCCTTCCCTAAGCCACTGAACTCCAGATTTTTGTTTCTAATATTTCTCTTCTTACTTTCGTCGGGCTTCTATATCCAGTAGGACTCGACTTTTTGCTTTTGCAAGAGCCTCAGTCCTCCCTTGGTTTATTATTGTTGTTTGGATGTCCTACATTTGTAGCTCTAACCTTCTTTTGTCTTAGAATATATCCCCAAACTCCTCTCAGTTCCATTGTTTGATGGAGAGCTATAGTTCCTTATATTTGAGTTGTAGTGATTGCATCTGATTTGACCCTAGACCTGAATGTCCTTCCACCACTCTTCAACCTTGTGGAGGAAGTCTTAGTGCTAGATCCAAAAACGTTCAAATCGAAACGGTCGATTATTAGGGGACCTCTTGAAATCAACTTCTAGCCTAATAGGTCAGTTATCTGACCCCAAACTTGGTAGGATTGTAGCTTCAATGAATGTGTCCCTTAGCACCAAATTCTCAAACAGAAGAAATATATCCAGTATGCTCACGATTGGTTGATTCTCGTCCTTTTTCTCCTCAATATTTCTAATCAAGCTGAAATCCCCCAAGTATTCATCTTGTTCCATGGATAAGTAAATGAAAAATTATGTTCTCCTCTAGGAATCCCTCTTTCAAAATTATGATCTCCTCTAGGAATCCCTCTTTCCTTCCTTGGACGGTGGGGCCATAAACCGTTGACAGCTAAACAAATTCCCTAGACCCTGGGCAATGGAAGCGTCCTAATAAGACATTCGGTGTAGCCATCCAATCATCAAACATTGCACACTGAGGGTCCCATATCAGAGTTATTCCTCCAACGCAACCTCTAGAGTCCATGGCCATGGCCACGTAGTCTGCCCAATATCTATAGGTCAAAGTGGAGTTGCTAACCTTAGGTTCCTGCAATATTACTATTTATGCTTTTTCCTTAGTGATCTTAGCTTTTAGGTATCTCTTCTAGCCTTGACTGTTCAAGCCTATAATATTCCACTAGACAATATTCGTGGATTTACGGGGATGGTCGGAGCAAATACTCTGTAATATTGTTAATCTAACTAGATCTCAATAGAAACTCACCTGTGGCTCGAAGAGCTTCATGAGAGGTCTTGCACCCTTTTCGATTTCAGTCATTTGTAACTTGTTCTTTTGCCTTATGGAGTTGTGGTGAGCCTTTACAATCGGAATTGACCATTGACGACTAGGAAGGGTTAGATTGGTGCCACTGCCCATACAAGTGCAGGAAGTGGTGAAATTGCTCTGAAGGGATCGACTGTTCTTCCATCCTCAACCAAGTCCGCATAAATTCCAGGATGGTTTTCTCATCAACGTCTAAGTTACCTTGACGGTCCTCCGCTTCCAAAATCAACATTGTGTTAGCCAATATCTCCTTCAGCTTTGAGTCTCCAGTTGGGTCCTTCGTGGATTTGCGTTTCATGGCCGCTGCATTTTCCACTTCCATGACACTGTTGAATCAAATACAACCTTATATGTCGTGAAAACCACGCCGACGACCTACAAAACCCTAAATCACCTTGTGAAATTATTAAATTGTATAGTGGTGGTCTCAAAATTTGACATGCTTGTTAAACTTTTACTTACGAATCAAGGGAAAGCCATTTGTTTTGAAAATTATCACAACATAATGTGGAATCCATCTAGTTTGGTTGGTTAAATTATTAATTCCTAAGTTTAATGTGATATACACAAGTCAGATCCTTGGTTTGGATTTTGCTATTCCCATGCCAAATCTTCGATGACATTGCATATTAATAAACTGAACCATAGAATCAACTTCATATTATTAATCAGAATCAACTTCATATTATTAATCAGATTATATCCAATAGCATATCATTTACATGCTATTGTATTGAATGGATTTAAATTCAAATTCTAAATCACAATTCCTCATCGATGGCATCCTTTCCAACCGAATATAAAGATAGTTTGTATTGCAATCCCTTGGTGAAGAGTTAAAACTTTGGCTCTCATTTAAATTAATAATACAAACTTGGTTCTCTATGATAAGATTGTAGCAACCATGAATACAAAGTGAAACGCTATATCAGGGCCATATCACAAATGTTTACAAAGATAGCACCATAACTTAGAAGGTTACTCATTGTATCTATTGAACATATTGTATACTTTGCTACGAATATATAGACTGCATGTGGTGTTTACTCTACTATGTTGTTTTGGTTGCATGTGTTGTTTACTCTACTATGTTGTTTTTGTTTGTGTGTGTATTGGGCATGTTATATATCTAGACTATGCATATTGTTTATTCTATTATTTGTTTTTATATTGGACACATGCATAGTCTATTGTATAAATATGACATAATTTTTTAATATTGAATATAAAAGAATGTCATAGTATGATAATAAATTCATATAGGTGCTTTATAGCATGATGATTGTATGCTATAGTTAATTCTTAAATTTGAAATAGTATTAGTGTGAAATGTATCCCATAAGGTAAACCACTATACTCCTCTATGAAACTATCATTCTATAATTCATAATTCATGGTGTAAATAACATTATTTCTTTGACATAAGTAACATGGTAATGCATGCAACTTGTAGTACATAACAATAGGCAAGTTGATGAAATTATATATTTTTTAGATCTTTATATAAAGCCAAATATTTATGTAGTGGAAGATCAATATATGAATTGTCATAAAGGTATAATTCAATCAGAAAATATAATGATAATTACAATGCTAATTATATTTTTAAGGATGAAACATATTATTTTAACAAAACAAATAAGTAGCAATATTTGGATGTAGGAATAGTAGTTTTACTATTATATTAAGTATAAAGATGTCATATAAGATATCGATTACATTATTCTAGTGTTTATTATTAAAGATTATTGATCATTGCTAACATTCATGTCTAAATGTTTAGTTAAATACAATAGTTTATAAGTAGATCTTAATCAAAAAAATTGAATGAAAATTTTATATCAAGTGACTAAATTTTAAAATTTCAACTCAAGAGTATTGGTAATGTGAGAGGAGAAGTCATTCAAACCGAACATCATTTTAGCATCAATGATCAAAATCAAATAATTGCATTTTAGGTTCAAATCTCCTTATGATTGATTAAATGTTGTCGCAAATTGAATATTACATGAGAATTGTCAAAATAAAATGATGCAATATATAAAGATTAAACTTGATGAGCAATGAAAACACTATGGAAATTTGAATATTTATACCTATGATGTTAGAGTGGAATGACTTGATACTATTATATATCATAATTATATTGTGGTGGAAATTTTTATTAGAGATTATATGAATTTAACCATGTGGATTGATTTTTACATCAAAAGGTATAGGAATAATTAATCTAGTAATGTGTCATAGTGACAATGTCTATATGACTAGAAATTGAATACACATATGAATATTTATAATTGGGTATCTATTCCATTCCTATGAAGTATTCATAATTGAAGCGATGCAGGAATTAGTATATAATAAGTATGTTGTTATTGTTGTTGTTTATATGTTTGTGTGTGTGAGTGTTGTGTGTTATAGGCCATTTTGTCACATCTGGTTAATAGGCCTTCGAATGTAGCAATCAACATCCTTTGACCCCTTTTTTTCATCATCCTTGCACAAATCCCTGAGCATGAATCATTCTAATCCCTGAGTTTATGCCTGAAAACACATTGTTTCAGTCATTTTAAGGACTAACGCACCCTGGCCTCGTTCTAGACAACGTTGACTACCAAGTTTCCCTACTCTGCACTTGTGTTGATCACCAGCAGGTTTCTCGGTGTTGGGGATGAGTTGATTCTAGAAATTTGAGAAAACAAAAAGAATCTTGAAGCTTCCTCTTCCAGAAGATTTTTAGGATCTGTTGTAACCATTTACCTTGGATAAAAATTTTGAATCCTATCCTATCCTACCTTGGAGTTTTCATCCCTTATCCCTTGATCTCATCCTCCCATCAGGAGTGGATCTTAAACCCAGATTGGTAAAAGGATAATAAATCATGAACTAACTCCTTCACCTATATATTTACTTCCATCCATAGGCAAGGGGTTGGATTTTGAAGAGTGGTTCTACCCTTATGTTGTTGTTATGAGAGATAGATTTCTAGGCATTAGGTGATTAGAGGTGCACTTTGTGACAAGAAAAGAATAAGTCAACTTGGAGGAGATTTTCTACAATATCAACACATATTTTCGGTTGTAACTCACTCCATTTATATTAATGCAAAGAGTTCTTTGTTTTCCTATATATGACATTATGGTTTCATATATTTCAATACCATTTTGATCTATTGAATAAAGTGATTAGGTGATGTTGCATAGATTTTGTGGATCATTGGCTTGTGTTATCTGACTATTCAAGTTCTAATTATAGTGAGCAAAGCTAGGATTGGAGCATTCAAGCCAAGGAAGGAGCAAAGCATATGACAAATTATAGGTCGGATTCATCCCATTATCTATTTACTTTAAGGAAACCATTAGCCTCTTTGTGGCCTAGGGAAGATACTTATGTTCGCATTCGTAGATTTTGCATAACAAATTAGTGACTCCGCTAGGGAACGATGTATTCCCTTGGTGGGTTCTTTTTCCATTGTGCTTGTTTTACCTCTTCTTTAGACCCTTATTGTCTTATTCAATCAAGAACACAATTAGGAAGACCTTTCATTGAGTCTCAATTGCAATCCTTGTGTCAAAAAATTTCATTCTTAGACCAACGCACCCTATGGTCTTCTGACAGAGTGTTGCACCCCAGTTGAGCCTTCTCTGTGTGGGCATTGCATAGCACTGGTGCCTCCTTTGCACCTGTGTTGGCCCTTGTTCACACACAAATTTTCTTTTGCCTTGATTTTCTCTTTGATCAACCTTGTTCGAGCTCCTCTTCCTTGAGTCTTTAAGTGTATTGTGGTCTCTCTAAAGCCTCCATTTGGTTTGTTTTTGTTTTAGTACCTTTGGTAATTATTTTTTTTAATATTTTCCTTTGTTATTATCATTAGGTGATTTGCAAACTAATTTGGTTTGATCATTTAGTGCTTAGATGAATTCATGTTCTAGTCATCATGCTGAAAAGCTTGTTTGAATAAGTGATTAGACTTTGCATCTTAGTTTTCTTCATTTTTGAAAATTAAGTGACCAGAAAAGAAAAATATTTGCATTGGAATTTAGGGTATTGTGTGTGCATCCAAATTGGAACGATTGCATTTAAAAAGGAATTGAATTTTTCACATTTTTTGTCGCATATTGATTGTTTCATACTCTTTGTCTCTTCCCTTAGATAGATTTTCATTGAATGAGAAATATTGCATTTCGTCATGCTAGTTTGCATTTTAGGATATTCAGGTGACATTCACGGTAAGCCCCAAAATTAAAACCCAATTGAAGATACACATTAAAATTTATTGAATCAACTTAAGGAGCATTTGTAACATTTACGCAAACATTTAGCAATCTAGGCTAGAGACATGTTCCAGCGTCATTAAACGTAGGAGTTGTCGTTTTTTTCCAGCGTTGTATCCCTGGAGTGTAATCTCATTCCATGTACTTGAGTGTATAGGATTGTTCTCCACACACCTTTGGGTATATTGGATGGCGCTCCAGGCACATAAAATATATGGGAACACTCTCATTGAATGGTTACGCATTAAACAACACTACTACGAACTACACTTCCACATACCCTTGAGTATATTTTGGAAGTCCCCTATAGGTTTCTATCCTCACCATAGGTCACCGAGTCGACTGCCTTTTGTACTGTGATACACCGAACACAACATTTGGGGATATTTCCTACACTTAAGTTAAGTCCTTGGTTCACCAAGGTGTATATTGCACTTCATGGTTGCTTGGTAATCCTTTATGCCTAGTTTTCCCTCTTTTTTATTTATTTTTGTGTTAATTTCTAAAATTTATTTTCCAACGTGGAAGAACAAAATCCCCCACTCTGTCTTTCGTGTGGAATGAAAATTAAGCCTCCTCTTCTACCAAAGACTACTCTTGGTCATCGTCAGAAGTATAAGAAGACACAAGCTACTAAATCAGGAAATTTGGGAACTACTTCTGGTCCTCTTCCTAAATCTAATCAACCAGGACCATCTTTCCCTTTGAGTACTGCGTCTGAGATGACCTCTACTTTTGACTGTGAATCTGACACATTCAAAATAGAAGTACCTGAAACCTTGTTTCCTGAGGTTATTGAACCTAACTTTCCTGAGTCATATACTTTACTTCCTCAGGTTGTTGAACATGAGGAACCTCAACCATCATCACATGTCACTTCAAGACCTCCCCCTTATCTTCCTTTGTCTCAGACAGAACCTCCAACCATATATCTTGGACGTGACGGTGAACCTCTTTTATACAGACTTGTGAGTATTTAAGAGATCCCACAAGAAGAGCCTCGTTCGTCTACTCATGTTCATTAGAGTGGAATCCATTTTTATCAGACCGATCCTCTTCCTCCTCTTTAGACTCCAGCACAAACTCCTTTACCTGATTCTTTTGACTCACCCATGGATTTCCCGTGACAATATTCATTGGGATTATTAACCATGACAAGACCTGATTTGACTTCCCAACCCGTGTCCACCACTATGGTTGAGACATCAAATGTTGCTTCCTCATCCATGTTTGCAACATTACCAGAGGCACATATGTATGGTGGCCCATCCATCCCACCTGACTACCAGTCTTTATTTGGTACCCTCTTTCGTGTCGCTTCCAATGCTTGGACCTCTCCCATGTCATCCATGTCGGGAATTCCAGCTAGCACTTCCCTTATGAACGATACTTAGTATTTTCCTTCTCCTCCACTTACACCTATAGTTGAACAACAGGCTAGAACTTATGTTAGTGGACAAGGTTATCTTCAATAACCTAACTCTCCTTATGTTGGGTACCCTCCATCTCAGTTGTAGTTTCCTCCATCATCCCATCCTCCCATGGTAGGGGGGAAACCTATTGTTGGTATGCCTCAAAATGGTAATTATCCTTATTACAAACCTCCTTATCTTGGCATGGATGGCAGTGTTTGGAAACCTCCTTTTCTCATCCAACCTGATTCATTTTGGGACCGATTGTTGAATCCTCAACCTGTGTCGTCTTCATCTCAAATTCCTACCCAACAATTTGTACCTCAATAACCCCTAATAGATGTAATTCAATCTTTACAGGTTTATGTTGCATCTCAACATATTCTGTTAGTATCTGGTACCCCTCAAGTTCCACTTACCCAGGCTTTACAAGGTACCTTACAATTTCAATCGTTTAGGCAGGGTATTCCACAAATTCCAGTAGGACAAACTGTGTATCATATGGCACAACCCCAATTGAACCCACCTTATGTCGGGATGATGCAAAATCCCATGGGAAATAGTATAGACCTTATCAGGGTGTTCCTTAAGTGCCTTTTCAAGGCCAACATATCCAAACCTAACCATTCCAACCTTTATAGGGTTATCCTAGATTTGGTCAACAAGGTTACGCATATGCTGGTTACTAGAATCCTCCTTATTCTAGTGCCCAGGTTCCTCTTTATCAGAACCCTCCTTGTCCAGGAATGTAAGTACTTGTTTCTGAGTATATTCCTTCTTATCCAGGTTATCCTCCATCAGATTTTAACCAGCAACTACCTTTTGTGGTGACTCTAAAATTTCTAGATCTACCTCGACTCACCAACGATCCCATCACTCATTCACCTTGGTGGTCAATAATTCATACTATATTGCCTTATGATATCCCAAAGTTCAAAGGGAATCCTGGAGAAAACCTGCTAACACATGTCATGACGTATCATCTGTGGTTAAGGTGAACTCCCTTAATGATGATTCCATATGATTATGTATTTTCCAACGTACTCTTATAGGTACCACATCTAAATGGTACATTGAGTTACTTATAGCTTCATTTCACGATTCAGTTCCTTGGCTACCACCTTCTTCACGGATTTCCAGTTACCCATTTGGTATGAAACTGGAACAAAACTTTTAACTAACTTTAAACAAAATAAAGCCACTGACATTTCAGATCACATTCATGAGTGGAGGTGTTGTCACCAATTGGTTAATACCTATGTTTCAGATCAATTGTTAGCAAAATGGTTCATTAAATCCATGTTACCATCTATCACAGAAATGTAGCTAAAGGTGGGGTCGTGACTGAATAGCAAGTAATTTCCCATGCTTAGTATTTGTACCTCATCTATACCCAATCTGGCACCCTCTATGAAAAGATATCAGACACTTTGAGACCTCTCACGTTGTTCCTCCTACTCATGGTAAAGAATCTCATGTTGCTGATGGCATCATTGGTTATGCCAGTTCGCAAGTAGTAAGCAAACCATTTGGTGTTACTCTCAGTGCTTTTGCTCAAAACTCTTCATCCTATCCTCCTGCAACTTCTTCTTCTGAGATAAATGTCATCTCATCTGATAAAGGAAAATCTCAACAACATCTAGGAATCAAGAAGAAAGGAAAAGGAAAAAAGAATAAAGATTCTTCTTTGCAGGATAAACAAACAAATCAGTCCTCTGATGAGAAACAAAAGCCTCGCTACCCATGCTTGATTTGCACTGAGGAGCACTTTAATCATGATTTTCCTCACCATGCAGAAGTGAATCAGTTTCTAAAATCCTCCACTTATCCCACTGTGTTGACTGATTCGTTTCCCAATCAGGAGATCCACATTGTTTCTCGAGACCCTTCTTTCTCTAACATGGTTTTAGAGCTTTCCTCCATGAAACATAAATCTGATGTTATGGTAGCTACTTGAAACAAGGACTATGGTAATGTGAATCCTCCAAATGGTCAAGCTACTGATCAACCTGCCAATTCAACATCACCTCCATTTGATCCTTCTCTACCCATGATTCCTATGGAGCTAACTATTATGCCTCTGAAGGGCATTATTCATAAATATTCTTTCAACCATTGCACCAAGACTGCTCAAAATTATAACTTAGTTGAAGAATTGGCTCGGTCTCCATCATCTATGTCGATCCTCGAGGTATTGCAAAACTGCTTCGCCCAGAAAAAGGCTTTTCTTTCAACTATTCGATGTATGGACCCTTCGGATTCCGCCCTAGTTGTTTTCAGTCATGAAAACTACTCCTCGCCTTCCATCTCAATTATCCTTCATCATCCAGGTCATCATATGCAGCAAGAACATTCATCATTCTATTGTGGACGAGGGAGCCTCAAATTTTATCATGTCTTTGTCTTGCTGGAAAGCGATTGGTTCTCCTCAACTGAGTAAGTCACCTACCACATTGGAAAATTTTGATGGGATACATATAAGCCTTGTGGTATTATGAATTCCTTACAAGTAGAATTAGGGGGAAAATTTGTATCCATAGAAGTGGAAGTTATTGACAAACCTCTTTATTATAATTTTCTATTGGGTTGCACATGGGTTTATGCCATGGCCGCAGTCTTTTCGACTTACTTCTATATGATAACCTTTCCTCATAAGGGTGGGATTGTGGGAATTGACCAACTCAGCTTTTTCGCCTCCAATTCTCATGCTACTGGAAGTGTCCCGCTTGTAGGGGAAACTCCACATTCTTATCAACATGTCAAGGTTGGACCGCTTAAGGATTCCTTGCTCGTTGGAACCTTTTCACTTCCTCCTCCTCAACTTCTTGAAAACTCATCTTTGGTTGCTTATATAAATATGATATCATCTTCTACCATCCATGCCGATCCATGGATTGTACCAAATGAAACTAGCATCCATAATTTTGGCGACTAAATGTCTCTTAGCCCCATTGAACTTGATTACTAAGCCATCTATTTGGCTTGTGTAGCTCACACCTTATCTTCGATCAATTGGTTGATCATTGGATTATGGAACATCTTCTGATCCATTCTCTTGTATATTCTCTAGTAATGAGAGCATCATGGAGATCATGATTCCAAGCAATGAGTTGTAGGATGATTATCACCATCATTCCTCCTTACCGCATTCCATTGAGGATAATACCAGTAATGTGTATCTATCCAATGTCGTCGAATCTTTTACAAAGTCTGTTTCCATTCATGAAGTTGATTCCTAAAAGAATCTCTCGAATATCAAAGACACGATACCTCTAGATATATCAATTAAATCAGGTATTGTCAAAAATTTACAGATTGGTGTGTCTTGCTCTCCTTACGAGATTGAGAGCTATAAATCCCTATTTTATGGGTTTCGTGATGTCTTTTCCTGGACCTATGAGGAAATTCTAGGTATCAACCCAAATATAGTGGTGCATGAGATTAAAACGTATCCTAGTGTTAAACCAATCTGTCAGCGCCTCCATCTGGTCCATCCAAAGAAGGCTACCACGATAAGGAGTGAATTTGAAAAAATCCTTCATGTTGGTTTCATCTACCCCGTTCCTCTGAATGATTCAATGTCAAATATTGTCCCTATCATGAAGAAACAGGGGACAATTCATGTATGTGTTGATTATAGGGATTTAATTGTGATTTTCCAAAGGAAAACTATCCGACCTCATTCATCAACCAGATCGTTGATGAGTACGTAGGCTATGAAATATATTCTTTCATGGATGGTTTCTATGGATATAATCATATCAACATTCTCCCAGCAGATCAACCTAAAAATGCATTTATTTGTCCCTAGGGTACATTTCCTACCGAAAACTCCCTTTTGTTCTGAAGAAATTTTGGGCCATGTTTCAACAGGCAATGGATTATGATTTTCATGATATTAAACACATATTGCAACCTTATTTGGACAATCTCCCTACTCATTCTAAGTATCGAGTTGATCACTTGATGCATCTTAGGGCCATTTTCTTACGGTTTAGACACTATAATATACGATTAAATCCACACATGTGTGTTCTGCGTTATTTCTAATCAACTTCTTGGTTTTGTTATTTCAAAACATGGAACTCATATCGATCCTATGAAAGTATAGGCAATCATCAACCCTCATGCACGTTCCTTGCTCATTCAGCGTCAATAACTTCAAGCAAAAGCTAACTTCCTGCAAAGGTTCATTCCTTATTACGCTAAGTTGACCAAAGAATTCACTCACCCATATATGTACACTATGTTACACTCCTAAGCTACCTAAACCTCCTACACCATGTCAATTTCTCCTTTCATTGGCAAATTTACATCGAGGCATATTGCATGTGAGAATAAATAATATTATACAAAGCAACATATCCTCGCCCACAATATTTAATACATGATAATTATGCATGGGAACCATCACTAGTCTCTACTCATAAATATAAGAACATGAAACAACCTACAACTCACTGATCTCATTATGAAGTTGATTGTTTGGTCACTCACAAGTCACCATTACCTCTCTTTCATCATGTGTGCATCCTTCTCTCTTACCAATGCTATGAATCTAGGATACTCTAGGTGACACAAGCTAGGACCATGAACACCCCCACCCCCACATGCACACACAATACTCATGTGTATTCCATGTCTCTTAACATCATTAAAAAAGCATACTTATGACTAGGTTTTGCTTGAAATTATGTTCAAGTTCCACCTCAACCTCCCACTTATTCATTAAGTGGATGACATCCACATTATACATCACACATCATCTTGCATACCAATTCCAAGCCACATGCTTTGTTTCATTAAATCGCATCAAATATTTTGACACCATAAATCATGTTAGCTTGAATTTTTATGGTTAAGACGATATTAATTATAATCTTTATTTCCAATTCAAGATTTAGAACTATGGCAAGTAATAGCTAAATAATGCTTGCAAGTAATAGGTAAATAATGCTAAGACTATGGTCATTGCTTTTCTCACAAACCATTAACTCTTTGCAATTATAAAATTGTGTTAAACCATAACAAGACCCACTCATATGGTGGTCTATGTTAAATCTCCATTTTCCATCTCAATTCATGGCTTAAGGATCTTAATTGGGTTTAAATGGGCTTCTTCAAGGATTTCACTACCAATCCCCTCTCATCATTGTTGCAATGTGATAGAATTATACTTTGGATGCCATATTATTTCCATATTGTGATAGATAGAAAGGAGATAAAGAAAATTATACAATACTATGCACCATAAAAAAAAAAACTACATATCTATGGTCTATTTCATCTATTTTCAAAACATAACTACAATTTAGCCTATTTCATTTCTTCTCAAAATATGTTTTACTAATGATGAATATATTGATATGCTTGAAACATGATGCTCTCAATACTCCCTTGCCTCAACCTGGTGCCTTTCTCATACATATGATTATGCCACCAATTTATTCTTAATTTACTAAGATAAAAAAATATATATATATATATATAATATATATATATTACAAACAATTGGTTCTTCCTAAGGCTTTCTTAGTATTATTGTGATGTGGTATTTTCATAAACTTTATCACATAATTGTGAAAGAGAAAGCTACATTATTTATGCAATGTTTTTTATAATAATATTCAAATGTTGGGAAATGTACAAATATAGACAACCATTGTTTTGTACACACATGGATAACCACCAATCAAATACACAACTTTCATGTATTGGCTAAACACACTCAATAGTTCATTGACTTTCACAACTATCATAGTGTTTCAAGAGTTTACCTCGATACACGCTACCTCTTTTGCTTACTAAAGCCACTATATTTGACTTATGATTATGCCTTCTTAATATGGAATTGATATTCACAACATCTACCATATGGCCTATGATGAGAATTTCATGGTTCCAATGAGGCAATTTACAACCATTATTCATTTATGCCTTCACCATCATATCCTCACCCCACCAATGTTGCAATGAGAAAATTATAGAATGCTAACATGCATCATATAAGCATCATTGTTGATCACTACTTGAGAAACAACTCACAAATAGGAGACTATATCACATGGAATTGACCTTCTCAATGGTTTTAGACTAATGTAAAGAAGGTGTGCCAATGGATATGTCAACAACAACTAGTTCACACAAATGGATATACACTAACACAAATGGATGAGATTTTTTTGATCAAATGGCATGATTTGAGGTTACATAAAGAATGGATTCTTGGTCAAAGCACTAATGAAGTATTATGAAACTCATAGGCATAAACCATGATAAGTTGGTATTTATTTTTATAATCAATACATGTAGTGATTGACCAAATCTACAAGTAGGCAGAATATTTTGAAGGCTTGTTGAACTTATTGTGCGTAGAGATGAATCATATGCCACTTCAAATGTAGAAGTATCATAATAAAGTGCATAGATTTTAGAAGAAGTTGGATTTGAGGATGTTATGTACTAATATTGGATCTTCACCCATATCTTTAATGTCAATAACTCTAATAATGTTGAAGTTTCTTGAAAACCCCATATTTGTAGGCAACTAGAGTAGATGAAGTTATTCACTTATTTATTAATGGAAAAGGGGAGGATGTTAAACAGTAAACCTTCAGTTGGGCCATATTCAGCTTCAAATTGGCTTTGCCTATGATTCAATTTGGGATTTGGACTCTCTCCCATCTTTACTATAACCCTAGTTCACATGGACTTGATTCTTAATTAATATTTTCAAAAACTAGGTTGATTACTACAATTTGAGATGCCTCACTCCATAGTTTTATCAAAGCCTTGTTATAGTTACCACTCCAATCAATATTTTCAGCTTACAAGGGATTTATAGTACATTGAATGGCTATACTCCAACATAATTTCTATATGAAAATTGCATTCTTTTATTTCTTACATACTTATTGTTTAAATCTTTAAAGGATTCTAGGGTTTCAAGGGTTTGCTAAAAAATCAATCCCTTTGTAAATTTTCTTCAATAACACCATTTCCTTTATTTTAAGATTCTCACTTGAGAAGGGGAGAACTCTAAGGAGTTCAACAAGAAGCGAATCCTCCTCATAGTGCCTACATACATAAAATACACCCTATGATTTTCCTATCTTATTGGATTTCTAAATGAAATATTAACTCTTTGTGAGCACGTTGTAAAATTAAAATTAACCTAAAACAACTACTTGGCCATGTTTCAATCCATGAAAATTGAATAAATACTAATTTAAAACCTAACATGACTAACCACCGCAAGAATATTCCATGATGGTTTAAGAAATTTGCCTTGGAAGGATCCCTTCCACTAGGGCATGTTTTCATAACTTGTCTTGATTAGACAAAGTGGTAATTTAATTGTAGGGTTCTACCTCTTTACCCTAATCTATAAGCATTGACTGACCAAGAGTGGAATTCATCTTGACTCCAAAAGCACTAGTGGAGATAAGGCACTCAAGCCCTAATCCAACAACCAACCATTTTTACAAATTATTGATCTTGTATTTTATTTATTTATATTATTGAAAAAAATCCAAAGATAAACAATACAAAATAAAAAATAAAGAATAGAAAAATGTATCCATAAAAAACAAAAAGTAAATCATTGAAAATATTTTATTTATCATCTAGAAGTTAATGAATTATATTTTTGATCTAGACAATTCTCTTTGAATTTATGCCATATTAATTATCTAGAGGCCCAAGAAAAAATAATCCTTTTTTTTTATCCATGCAAGGATTTTCTAACATCATTTTGATGGTTTTGAAGGTGTCTTCACAATTCTGAAATGTGGTTACAATGATATCTTCTCAAGGATTGGTAAGACTCCTTACCCATGGTTTTGTGAGAGAGATCATTTATAGCTCCTTAAAGCCCTAGTTTCATGTGGTGTTTTTGCTGCATATTAACAAAATTTGGAAGTGTTTAAAGTGGCCCTAAGTGTTTTAAAATGCTTTAGTTTTATTAGGTCATTTTCCATTTTGCACCTTAGGTGGATTGGACCCCCTTTTTATGCAAGTTTGGATCAAATTGTTGTAACTTATCATTACTTGAATTTTTATTGTAGTTGGGTTATAATTTCCCTTATATTTTAGTCCCCGAGCTCAAGCACCCTAGAATCCATGATCCTAGTATGTTTTCACACTTACAAGTTGCTTCATAGACACTCCAAATCTGTTATTTATTTGTTTTCTGTTTATTTGCAAATTTGAAAGTGTAGGACAGCAACAAGCCTATCCAAATAAGTTACAAATAAAATGGCGATCAAGGATAAGTCTTCTCATTTGGCATATGTAACTTTTGTTGATCATTAGGGGAATTTTGAGGTCAAAATGGGTCTCATAACAAAATAAGAAAATAATAGCTAAACCAATAAAATAATATTTACGAATTTGCAATTCACTTTTTGTAACAAAGCCCATGTAACCATAGTTAAATTAAATTGAAAAGTTGTTCCAAAATAAAATTAATTAAAAAATTGTATTGATGTGACTATAAATAAGAATGAGTTTTTCAAGAAAAAAAAAACATTATCATTGAACAACTAATGCATTTGTCTTTTGTACTTAAATAACTTAAAATATATTATAAAATAAAATGCTAAATTCTTATGTATAATATACTATAATTAAAATTTATATTATTAATATATAATAACATGTAATTAATATTAAACCGGGTAATGAACATGTAAATTAAATAATAACATGTAATGAATTATATATTATTAAAAGTTAAATAAATATAATATAATAAATGTATAATATTATTATGTATTAATTTTAAAACTAGATAGAATTGTCATTAAAATTGTGTAAGAGGTTTATCAAATAATTTATAAAATTAAAAGATTCATTTTAATTGGAACGTAATAACTTGAAAAAACATTAAATTATACAAAAATAATATACCTTTTTTCTATAATTTTAATAGTTTGTATCGTTATTAATATATATAATATTATTCATAGATTTGATTTATCTAAATAACAAGATCACAATTTTATTTATTTGATTTACATGTATAATATATATCTATAGACATTAAGTTTATAATTAATTTGAAATTGTAAATTAAATAAAATGAAGTGAATATATAATTTAAAAATAAATATGAAAATATACAAATATAATATTTATTGAAAAGTGTGTAAATACATGAAGATTGTATAGAGATATTCATTGTTTTTTTCAAAAAATATGAAATGACAATAATAATATTTTATTCAAAAAGTGTGAAATGACTTTTATGATGAGTACTTAACTTATGACTTTAAAAGTATTTAGAGCACTACCATGGTTAAACATGAGATTTTATCCACCATTGAGAGTATGACAAGTAAGTACCTTTAACTCAAGCAATGCCACTTCAACCATTGGGGATATTGTCATTCCCTAAAATGTGATTGGTTATCATAAAGTGAATTTTGATTGTACATTTTCCTTAGGAGGCCCATTTTAGACCTCAAAATTCCCCTAATGTTTTCCATGACACTCAACAATCTAGTTTGAGTCTAGATATCGATCACAAACACACTCAAAAGACACAACACTTCTACTTTGCACAACATAATAAACACAACAACGAATCAACCAGTACATGAGACAATTTTTAACCCAACTTTGTTATATTATAAATATTTAATACAACATTCTAGGGCTCTTGTACTAGGGATCATGGCCCTTATAATCAACCCTAATATAAGACAATAACTAAGGCTTGTTATCAACAACTATGGTGACCAATCTACCCTAAACAAAGTAAAACTTGACTACTTGTTGATGTAGAACACTCCACAACTCTTTTCAGTCCACATATCTTGAGCACTTGTGGTTCTCCTTTAACTTCCAATCTGCAGCTCCACAATCTGCCACTGTCAATGATCACGACTCCTTTAGGTCATTGAACTTTGGCTAAACTCAATCTACCCTCTATTTTCCCTTTATTCCTTCAAAGATTCCAACACATAGTGTTTTCACATTGCTTCTCACTTCTGTCATATTGTTGCTCCAAAGATGATATATTTTAGGGCTTTAGAGGTTGCCCTCTTCTCACTGAAGTTGACCACTGAACTAGGGCTTGACAACTAACCCTCTTGGTTGCCCTTTCATCCTTCAAAATCCAACCATTAGAGCTCCAAACACAATTCCCACTAACAGCCTTGTATTCCTTCACAAGAGGTTGTACATAGGGCCCTTCTAGCAGCCTTTTAACAACCCTCCTCATTGTATACAATTTTCCTCTAACAAATGCTCAAATAAACTAAAGAACAACCCTACACCACCTTGCAAACATCAATCTAGGAAGGACAAATACATGCCTTAAGGACATCACTTCTATCCTTAGATCCCTGGACCTGTGCATGCACCAAATCTAAATTTTTCAGCCCTAGTTAGGGCTTCCTATAACAACTACAAGACTGCTCCTACTCGGCCTCAAATTGCACCAAACTTTGTGTTGCACCTTCCTCTTCAAGCCCTTATCTTTTCATTGTAACTCAACCACCTATACATTGTTGTTACAATGGCCTCCTACCTCTGTCTAACTCCCATATAGGGCTCAACCCTACTACAAAACTTCATAGACAAACCTTGGCCTGTCACAAAGAGATAACACCCAAAATTGTGCACATACACTGCCCATACTTCATTCTCTTCTACTCGGCCTGATCTCCGCCTAACCCGACCTCAACCAATCTCAAGAAAAGACGCCAAAATGTCCTCCTCTTCACTTCGGCTAGGCTCCAATGGATTACAAATAGATCATATCACTTTCTCCTTGATGTCTTTCACTTGTGATATATGTTTGATCAAATGAGGGTCACACTTATTTATATTCTTATTTTGCACAATGACCAACCCTTAAGAGGTGCTCTTTCAAGCCAAGATGACATGATATTTATGTCATTTATCCCATTACACATAAATAAATAAATAAATATATTTCTCTCATTTGAGCAAACCCTTCATGGTTTCCTTAGTTTCCCCCTGCTCAATTAAGGGTGTCACATATGCAACAATGGTCAAACAATCAAAATCATGCCTGGTTTCACGCCCACAAATTTGGGTGTAAAACCCACTGCTTGGGTACTTCTCCCACAAAGTTCTTTGTGGTGCCAACACATACAAACCCAATACCCAGGGTTGTCGAGTACCTCCCAAGCTACATAAATCAACACTCACTCTTAGCAAGGGAGGTACTTCCACCACTCACTCTTAGCAAGGGAGGTACTTCCACCACTTGGAAGTATATCGTCATCATCATCATTGTTGGTAACACTAACCCAACTCTTGATGTTCACCACTCCAACATACCCTGTAGAATGAACCACGCTCGTCTCAGTAGTGTCTCTGCCACAAGAATCTTCTTGCTTCTTCTTCTCCTAAAATGTTTTCAAGCCATCCCACCATTCCTTCTTGTCAGATGTAGAATACCCCTTACTTCCCACTGACCACACACTCTTCTTGGGTTGCACATTCTCTCTCTAAAACTGCAAACTCCCACTATAACTTGGCTCCCTCTGAGCCTCAAGAACCTACACCTTATTCTGTTTCTCATGATCTATAGGATTTCCTATCAACTAGTATATACCATGCTCCCTAACTCTGATGACCACTCCAGCAAAGTTAGAGCCTTTGGGCCTAAGCTTCACTTCCCCATCCTGGGAAATCATTTCAAACCCCGTTTTCTTGATCACTGAGACTTAAATACATTATATATGAGCTCTGGTACAAACAATACATCATGAACTCGCATCAACCAACCTAACTCCATCCTTAATGGCATGACACGTGATCCTCTGATCTCTTTCTAACTCTTGTTGCCAACCATCATGTACAAGTTTGAGTCCCATTCAGTTAGAGTTTCAAGCACATCACACGAACATGTCATATGTTGTAACGCACCATTGTCCCCATACCATGCATACTCGTTGATGGCACCCGAGGAGAAATGAGATACCAGAGCAAAAACCTTGCTCTCCAACCTTCTTGAAAGTTCATCTATCTTAGAAGAGGTAACGACACCTGTTATCTCCTTCCCCTTCTTCTTCTTCAAACAATTTTTCGAATAATGACCATATTTTCCATAGTTGAAACACTTCAGCTTACTCAAGTCCTTATTTAGGTTTCCCTTCATTCTCCTTACAAGAGCCACATTATCATCAGAAGTCTTATTCTTCTTATGAAGGTCATCATCTCATAGTTTCTTCTAAATGAAGTCATCCCGCAACCTATTCCAGTCTAGTAGCTTCTCTCTAACGACGATCCCTTTTATGAAGGGTTTCCATTCCTCGGTGAATGCTTTCAAAACAACCCTCATCATCTCAAGATATGTAACAGTCTCACTGATGGCAGCAAGCTCCTCTTGAACATGAGACAATCGCGTCAAATACAGAGCCACTGCTTCCTAATTTTCCATATTGGTGCTCTTCAACTTATCCTTCAATACCAACAGTTGATTTTCGTTCTTGTCATGGAATAGATCCGAAAGAGCTCTCCACATCTCATGGGTGGGGTTCTCCCTGGAAAGATGAGGTATCAAATGATCCTTGACACCATCTAGGATGATCAACTTCGCCTTTGTATCCAACTCCTCATACACTTCCAACTACTTAGGGTCAATTGGCATCTTTATCTCCTTGTCAACAAAACCATAGATCTTGGTCACCATCAAGACCAACATGATCCTTTCATTCCACAGACTATAGTTAGACAACCCATCCAACATGTCCTCATATCGCATACCAACTGACAACATTTCCATTGTTGTCACTTGTTCAACAACAATGGAACCAACTACCTCTTGAGTTGTACGTTGTGCACACTCTGATCCACTAGCCCTTCAAAGAAGCTCGATACCATGTTGATTTTTCCATGACACTCAAAAATTGGTTTGAGTGTAGACCTTGATCACAAACACACACTCAAATGCCACAACACTTTAATTTTCACAACGGAATAAACACAATAGTGAATCAACCAGTACACAAGACACAATTTTTAACCCAACTTTGTTATAATCGAATAATGACCATATTCGCCATAGCTGAAACACTTCAACTTACTCAAGTCCTTCTTTAGCCTTCCCTTCATTCTCCCTAAGAGTGCCACATTATCATCAAAAATTTTATTCTTCTTATGAAGGTCCTCATCTCGTAGTTTCTCCTGAATGAAGTCATCCCACAACCTGTTCCAGTTTGGTTGCTTCTCTCTAGCAATGATCCCTTTGATGAAGGGATTCTATTCCTCAGTGAATCCTTTCAAAGCAACCCTCACCATCTCAGAATATATAACAGTCCCACCGATGGCAGCAAGCTCATCTAAAACATGACACAATCTCATCAAATAGCGCACCACTACTTCATTATCTACCATCTTGGTGTTCTTAAACTTATCTTTCAATACCAACAATCGATTCTCATTCTTGTTCTGGAACGGATCCTAAAGAGCTCTCCACATCTCATGGGTGGAGTTCTTCTCGGAAAGATGATGTCTCAAATGATCCTTGACACTATCTAAGATGATCAGCTTCGCCTTTGTATCCAACCCCTCATACACTTCCAACTCCTTAGGTTCAATTGGCTTCTTGATCTCCTTGTCGGAAAAATCATAGATTTTGTTCACCATCAAGACCAACATGAACCTTTTCTTCCACAGACCATAGTTAGAAAACCCATCCAACCTGTCCTCATATCCCAGACCAACAGATAACTTTGCCATTTTTGTTAGTCCTTCAAAAACAATGGAACCAACTCCCTCTTGAGTTGTATGTTGTGCACACTCTAATTCACTGGCACTTCAAAGTAGCAATGATACCATGTTGATTTTTCCACGAAACTCAAGAATTTGTTTTGAGTCTAGATCTTGATCATAAACACACACTCAAATGCCACAACACTTCTACTTTGCACAATGGAATAAACACAACAGTGAATCAACCAGTACACAAAACACAATTTTTAACCCAACTTTGTTGTATTACAAATCTTTTATACAACAATCTAGGGCTCTTGTACTAGGGATCATGGCCCTTATAATCAACCCTCATACAAGACAATAACAAAGGCTTTGTGTCAACAACTATGATGACCAATCTACCCTGAACAAAGTAAAATTGACCTACTTACTAATGTAGCGCACTCCATAACTCCGTTCAGTACACATACCTTGAGCACTTATAGTGGTCTTTTTCCTTCTAATTTGCAACTCCACAATCTGCCACTATCAATGATCATGGCTCCTTTAGGTCACTGAACTTTTGCCAAACTCAATCTGCGCTCTCACTGCTCTTAAGTCCTTCAAAGAGTCCAACACGTAGCATCTTCAAATTATCGCCCACTTTTATCACACCGCTGCTCCAAAGATGGCAGATCTTAGGGCTTTGGAGGCTGCCCTCTTCTCACTGAAGTTGACCATTGAACCTCACTGAACTAGGGATTGAAAACTAGCCCTCTTGGATGCACTTTCTTCCTTAAAAATCGAACCCTTAGAACTCCAAACACCCTACCTACTAACAGCCTTGCAGTCTTTCACAAGAGGTTGTACATAGGGCACTTCTAGCAGCCTTCTAACAACCCTCGTCATTGTACACAAGTTGCCTCTAACAACTTCTCAAATAAACTAAAGAACAACCCTACACCACCTTGCAAACATCAATCTAGGAAGGAAAAATACATACCTTAAGGACATCCGCTTATATCTTTAAATCCCTAGATCTGTGCATGCACAAGATCTGAAATTTTCGGCCCTAGTTAGGGCTTCCTGTAGCAACTAGAAATTGCTCCTACTCGACCTCAAACTGCTCCAAACCCTGGGTTATACCTTCCTCTTCAAACCCTTATCTCTACGTTGTAACTTGGTCACCTTTACGTTATTGTTACAATGGTCTTCTACCTTCTTCCAACTCCCATATAGGGCTCGGACCTGCTATAAAACTTCACAAACAAACCTCAAACTATCACAGAGTGATAACACCCAAAACTATGGATAAAAATTGCCCATATTCCGTCCTCTTCTACTCGGCTTGATCTCTACCTAATTCTACCTCAACCAATCTCAATAAAAGACGCCAAATTGTCATCCTCTTCACTTCGACTAGGCTCCAATAGGCATGGGGGCTTCACTCAATGAACCTCTGGCATAGCATGTGCATTCGTAACATACTAAACAATACCTTTAATTTGACTACATATTGGAAAATACCTCTAAAATTCACTTTATTTAACCTCTTACCAATACGAACCCAATACACCTTCCCAATTTAAAAAACCCCTACTTTCACTAGATATTGTAAGTATCCGTTTTTTCATTAACATTTTTTATACCTTTTTATATTTATATCTAGATTATAGTGACATGAAGCCTCTCTTATGACCCCACTTGCATTCTACAATTCTTTGATATACATTGTAGATGAATATTAGTTCTCCCATAATTACTCAACCCGCACTCAAGTACATCTCACTATGATTTGTGGCATTTAATGGTCTAAGGCACACAAAGATCAACCATGTTTCAAGAATATTGATCATGTGCATGTATATAAAATTACATATAAAGTGATCTATATGATGATCAAAAATCAATTGATGAATCTTTATGAATATGTTTGCACCAAATAAGGTGTTCAAGCACAAGTCTACACCCTCTAGATGCAAGACCACTATCTACAACCAAGGTTGGGGCCCCAAATCTCAAATCCATATAAAGCGATGGGTTTTAGTCCCATCACTTAATTAATCATTCACTCACTACCTCTCAAGCAAGGGAACTTATTACAACCTATTTGGGTCTTTGGATAGGAATAAAGAGAGCAACATGCTTGTGTGTTGTTGCAATACATATCTAAGAATTTTGTTATACTCATGTATTCATGGTGAATTACGATGGACATTAACAACCACCCTTATTTATAAGTAACAACCTTTCTTTTTGTGGTATTTACAAATTATGAGCAATAGATGAGCAATTTGCTTTTTTTTGCCAAATGTTGTATATACAAACTATGATATAGGAACACTGAACTAGATGAAAGATTGTCTTGTGATTTGCTCCTTTGTAAATTTTCAATAAGATAAATCTTTTCTTTCATTTACCAAAACAAAGCTTTAATGGGATCCAAGTTGCTAGTCAAATAATTGTATCATATTCATAAAAATGTGTGCTTGATTAAGTACTATATTTTATGTTGTGATTTTCCTAGTTCACTTATAAACTAATGCAAAAGCTCTAGCACTAATTGAATGTGCATTCACACTCCAACAACATATAAAAGAAAAAGAAAAAAGAGAAAAACTCTAGCAAATTCTAATGACAAATGGCATTCACATAGAGAATACCTTATTGGAAGTTACACTAAAAAATTATCACCCTCCCTTCTTCAATCCTCTAGCATGGATTATTCCTTCTTCAATGTGAAATATTTCTCTAATGTTGATCTATAGATGATGTGACTATGGCCTATCCATCTCATAAACATGGACTCGTGGAATTAATTAAAAAAGTTTGTTCTCTATCAAGTTCAAGGCTTCTTTTCCGACAAGGGTGAATGAGTGGCTCTTTTTGGTCAAGACTAGTTGGTTTGGTTCACTACTTGTATTGCCAAGACCGAGGATTGTTCATAAAATGCAAGAACCTTATATTTAATGGAAAACAACTAAATAACTCTATGTGTTAAGTTAATAAATGTAGTCTAATTTTTAATGTACATTTATAGCACTTCAATCCATCATTCCTCTCACATTCACAATATAATTAATTGATGAACAATTGCCTAGCATTGAATTTGTTGAATTAGTCAAACAATTGTTTGCCCAAAACGTCTAGTCGTAGCTTGATATGAGGCAAAAGACTTATGATCTAATATTCTAGGCAATAAAACAACATTGATTTAATTGAAGAGACCACTTGGCAACTTGGGTAATTTCTAATTTGGGCAATGTGTAGGCTTGAGGGCAAATTGCTTAGCTACATCTCACATACACAAGTACATTGTCATGGCCAACATCATGTTAAGCAAGGAAAACAAATTAAGCACCATAAGCATATCCATCTACCATCGCCAAGGGAACCAAATCACGTGAAAAAAATTCTCATCAAGACATCCAAGCTCCTCCAACAACTACTCCAAATTGTGAAATATCATACAAGCTAAGGGGTAAACGGATCTATTAGCTATAATGTGTTTATTGTTAGCAATTTCAAGCTATGTCAGCGATTTCACTTGGAGTAATCCATTCCATTCACACATTTAGAGGTTGCCATTTCAGAATTTTATCCTTCTCTTCTTAAGATGTTTTTCTTGATGTCCATATCAAGACTAGTAGATGCCATCAATAAGGTGTATACAATTAAAAAAGAAAACACACAGAAATCCAGCTTTTATATATTTATTATTGTAACACGGGGCATACATATTAATTTGCATTAGGTTGTATACAATAGAAGACACAAATCCGGTTTTTATAAAATATAACATGGAAAATGCAAATCAAAACTTAAATCAAACAATTGGAATGAAGGTAGGCCGAACCACAAAAACGGAAAATGGAAACATTAAGTATTTATAAGTATGTGTGCATAATCATGTCTACACGTAATAAGTGGCCAAAGTTCATGGGCATAAGGTGTGGATGCAATGGCAAAGACTCTTTTTTGAAGTCAAGGAGCCTCTTGGTACAGGGAATGGGAGGTTGGAATATCATGAATATTTTTTAATAAATATCTCATTCCAACTAATCAAGTTGAATAAAGGGAAAAAGTTGAATACTTATAAAGACGTTACACTATATCCCAATAGAAATTATTATCATATGTATTGTTTAGACTTTGAACCATGAAGAATCTAACATGCTCATAAAATATTTGTTTTGCAACCCACTATAGAAACAAAGATCCTAACATGTAAACCATGTAACATAAGTACTTTTTTCCCTACCTTGGCTTAGTAAAAATATCGTGTCTTGACAATGAACGACACTGGTTGGTTCGAAATGCGTCAACAAATGAACCTTGATGTGATTATCACCGAAAAAGATTTCTCAAAAACTAGATATGGATCACACAAGCCTAAATTTGATCAATAATAATATAGTTAGGGTCATAGCCTAAACAAAGACCAAGTTGATAACTATGAACCCTTTGTATATGGCACACATGCTCTATTAGAAATATCTTTTCAATAATAATAATATAGTTAAAGTCATAGCTTAAACAAAGAACAAATTGATAACTAAGAACCCCTTATATATGGAGATGTGAGACATGTATACTAACAAAATCTTTTTAGCAAATTGTTAGTTGGAACCTGTAAGTTATTCATATAAAATGCAGAGATAAATATTTATAGCCCAAGAAATGAAGATGATATCCTCTTATTTATAAGATTTTAATGATATGACAACTAAGATATAACATTAAACAACATCTCCAACCTTAACCATCTAAGGTAAAACAAGAACCTTGTTTTAACATGAAAATACAATAGAATTTTAACTCTATACTAATAAGCTTTGCAATTCTCAAAATCTGATAAAAGCACTACATATGGAATCATTATGATGAACCTTCTTAATGTTGGATTACAAAATTATTTTGGAAAAGGATACAGACATACCGTAGAAAGTTGACAAAAGAGGGAAATCCAAATTGATATCAAAATTTTCAAATTTGATCACACCATCTAGTTATACATAATCCCAAACTTAGTAATAATGAAACTAATCTCCTACATTGCTTTTTATACAACTTAAATGGATATAATAATTAATTTATGGTTTCCCCTTACGGGTCATATGTTCAATTCCAGTAGGGGTATATGTTAATGTGATCAACCTATTGTTTGAAAACAATAGTATGGTGCTAGCAAAATTCATTCTTTGCTTATAAAGCTGAATGATGAATTGTACCTGATTGTTCCCAAGGATGAATTCATTATTTGTTTATAAGTTGAATGATGAATTGTATTCAGGTCCAAAATTGCTCCCAAACACATTTAACTAGGGCAATTCAAAAAAATAATCCTCAACTCCACCAAAATTCAATTCCCAAAGTTTCATCATGAACTCTTCTCAAATCAAATTTTGCTTCAGTAATTCAAAAAAATAATCCTCATCTTCACCAAAATGCAATTCCCAAAGTATCATATTGAGCTCTTATCAAAACCATTTCCCTTATCGAAATTATTATCATTATGAATTTACTTCAATTACCATCTTTTAACATCAATTAACAATTCAAATTGACTTCAATTACCATATCTTGACATCAATTAACAATTCAAATTGACGTCAACAGAAAAATTGTTAGACAAAGAAAAGACCTTCAAGGAGACAAAAAAGTATGATTATTAATTTAACTGAAAATTATTTAAAGTACTAATTTAAAGCAACTACAATTAACAAATCAAATTGACATCAATTTAAGTAATAATTCAAAGCAACTATAATTAGCAATTCAAATTGACATCAACAAAGAAAAGTTGTTGATAAAGAAAACCCTTGGAGGGACACATCAACAGGGAAACAATTGTTGATAAAGGAAAATTCCTAAAGATCAATTGTACAAAATATTATTTTTGAATAACCATTGTTTAACAGTTTTACATTTTGAAATTTGACTAGAATTCAACAAACCTTTGGTCAGATTGTGAATTTTTGTTATTTAAAATGCATAAATGGATTCAACGACCTGTAAAATCCCTGAACCACTCAAATTATGAAATTCACAGTTCAAACTTATGATTCTAACACAAATATCTTAAAAAAACACCAAAACATAAAACAAAGAGTACAACCCATGTAAAGAGGAAAAACCGTAGTAAATTTCTAATTTACAGTACGTATCATGCTCGAAAAAGGAAGACACCTACTATATTTTGAAAAATAGGGAGTTTGATTGAGACAATGATCCGAAGAGGCCATAATTAGCATCTTTTAAGTCATGCAGTACGCCACTTTTAATAGCTCAAAGATGAATGAAATTTACAATGTGATCACAACAAATGGGTTTTTTTCAAAAATCTCATAGTGTTCGGATCAATCTAAGTTTATTATTATTTGCTAAATTAAACGCCGATATCTTACGACTAACTTGGACAACAAATAAAATAAACCAATAACCACACGTACTTGCAACAACAGAACAAGACAACATCACATTTTGCAAGTTGAACATTTTTGCTAGGAACCAAAAATGTGACGTGAGAGACATCACATTTTGCAATTTGAACCTTTTTGCTAGGAACCAAAAATGTGACGTGATAACGTATACGAGACATCATCAAATAAACAAGCTAGATAATTTGTGATAAGCAAGTTGGATAACCAAATTCATCAATCCAAATGACTAACACCCACAATATGATCCTAAAAGCAAATTATTTTATAGAAATGGTGCCCTGGATCAAAATGTGGTGAGACAAGATACCCAAACATGTTCCTACATGCAAACTATTTTAAAACAATAATGAGATTCCTTAGCTCTCAATCTGGTGAGACGAGTTCAATTGTCAGAGGAGACTTTCCTCTTTATTAAATCTAATATAGATAAGCTGAATGGATGCCGTTAAAAACAACTGTTTACAGAGACAGCTCTAAGAATGAACCCAGAAGAACCTGAACCCAAGTAAATGTTACTGCATACAGAACAAATGAACATATTAACATCCACGATATAAATTTTGCACCGATAGGGAATAAAAGCACGACGAAACTCATTCCAAAAAAGATAGATTATAGAACATGTGTGAAAAGCTAACATTTATAAACACGTTGGATTTAATAGCAGACTTATGGGATGATTATTCTTATTGACAAATGTAAGTCAGCAAAGAGCAGAGTGTAATATACAAATTACAAAAAGGGACAAACGATCCATCAAAAAACCAATGAAATGTATTATGAGAATACCCTCACCAATTGTATCCAATTAAGAAAGGGACAAAAGATCTCTAATATCGGGAGTGAATTTACATAAATTTATCTTATATTTAAACAAAAGACCGTTAATGGAACCCCTCAACAGAATTACAAATTGTTCCCATGTAATTTGGTAATCTTGAATAAAATACTAATGTGATCAAACACATCGCAAACTTCAATTCTCCATTTTGTTTTGAGTTTTTGACAGATAAGTAAAATAAAATATTGAACTGCTGCCATAATATTTTTGTAGTTATTACTAATCCCAACTAGTAGAATTGAGTTTTGAACTACCAAAATGAAGACATACACTAGCTTACAGAGACAGACTCCGCTGCAATTTGCACAGTGAATAGAGGACACCAATAGTTTCCCATTTTCCATGTGGAAATTCTCGAGACTAATTTACCTGCTGATAATTACCATATGCATAACGAGCATAACTGTACATATTGGGATCCTTGTCCGTAACCATAACAAGTTCCATTCCATTGATTTGGATCTGGTTGTTGGGGTTGAACACACCCAGCAGTCTGCAGCTACAACAATATAAATCCTTGTCCGTAACCATAATAAGTTCCATTCCATTGATTTGGATCTGGTTGTTGGGGTTGAACACACCCAGCAGTCTGCAGCTACAACAATATAAATCCATCATATGAACTGACATCAAGAATAATCACTTAAGCAACAACTGTACCATTAAAAGCAAACACTTGTTTGTTTGCGGGTCTTCGTCCCCAAAAGAGATGAATGGCTTTCTGACCAAGAACTGTACCATTTAGCATTTGCAATGTTTCCTCTGCAGAAGTCCTTTAAATGGAATGATTTTGTCAAAAACAATAGAGAAATTAAACTATTAAAATTTGAACCAACACTGGTTTCTAAAATTTCAGATTCCACGTGAAGTGGCAAGCTTATGCATGTCAAGAAAATGAAGAGTAAAAAGATACATTCTAATGCTTTGCATTGTAGGATGACATGTTGAAATATACTATACAAGAAAGTGTGCAATAGGTGCTTCAAAATTTTCATAAGCAATAACTGTTACTAAACTGGACAAATCCACAACATTTGCTCACTGGTATTTTGACATGCACAAGTTCTCCAAACTGGCCAAATAATGATCTCAGCGTTTCATCTGTCACAGTTGGGTCTAAGCCACCCACAAATATCTGTCCAAAATGAAAATAGAATAAGAACATAGAGTAACAAATTCCTTGAAGAAATGAAAGCATGCAAAGAGACGAACAAAAACAGAGGAACGCACAGTTGTATTATTTGGATCATTATCTGAGGCAACTACTTGAGAAGGAACTGTCGCTGCTGCAAACAAAGCACTTGTGAGGGGTATAGGACATATATGGAATAAATAAAGAACAACAAATACTAAACAGATGATATATCTCAATAAATTATCACATCGTAAACCCTGCATTAATAAATAATCAAACATTTCATAAACAATAAACATAGCCAGAATTGATGGCTAAAGAAACTATGCTGAAACGAACTAGTAACCAGGGTGTAATCAGTTGCCACCAATGACGAGCAGCTCGCTAAAATCCTTTACAAAAAGCTAAAATAAATTAAGTATGACAGGAATATCAAGCATGCATTAGGAATGGGTAAACATAACATAAAATAGTAATAATGCCAACATATGGGCAGCTATATTTTAGTTTCACAAAACCAAAGGCAACAAAGGACAAGACATTTTTTGCCTGACCAGTGTGAAAATTCAGAAACCCAAACCCTATTGCAGTAACTAGAAAGAATTCTCCGAATTGTTAAATTAATTTTTAACAATTTATTTACAGTTTGCTACAGCAAATACTGAATCAATCACACTGCAACCTACACAAATAAACTGCGGAAGAAATACACGCTAAAAGAAATCCTAGCACACATAAATTTACACAATTATTTTTGGACCAATGTCACCGGAAAAACCCAACTTGGGAAAATCAATGCAGCGGCTGAGGGTTTTATTATTATGCAGCAGTGAAATAATCTGAGTACAACTGGATGCCGAAACTGGCAATCCTATAGAGAAAACTGACAAGAAAATCTAGTGAGGAATTTCCTCACTCCACAGGAAAATCTGGGCTCTGACCTCAGCTCAAATTGAGTTGTCCAACTGGCTCTACGTAGCTACTGCGTCACCCTACCGTAGTCACTTCTGCACTCAGCTCAAACCAGCCTCTCCTCAAGTCATCTGCTCTACTGATGTCTGGGAAAATGTCTCTCCTTCCCTCCAGAACCACTGCCCAACTTCTGGCACTGAAACTCAGCTTTCCCCAGTAGATTCGAAATTGTCTCTAGAGGCTACTGTGTTGCTTTGCATCAGCCTCACTATGGCTCACTTGCTTCTCTGCAAATGCACTCACCAAAACTAGAATCCTTCCTCCGACTTCATTGTCCCTGCCCCTCTCTCACTGCTTCAATCTCACTGGCTCTCTCTCTGGCAACTGATTGCTGCTACTCTGGAAATCGATCTGCTCATGAAATCAAATTGCTGAAGTGATTTATCCAAGCCCCATCGACTTCTTATAATCCTCTGTTGAGACTTCAACAGCCAAGATTAGATCTTAGTCAATGGCTAGGATTAACTTGAAGTTGATCCGTGTGAGTTTCTAGAACATTCTCACCTTAACTTAATTAATTCTGATTAATTAGTCATATTCCCTAAGTTTAGACTCATAAAATATTTAAAAAATTGACTAATAATCTAATTAAGTCATTTCTAGGTGGAAATTCCATAAACGATTTCTGAGTTTGGAAATCTCATGTATATTAGCCTATCCACAACATTTCAAGTCTAGAACACATTCGATGCTACAAAAACTAACACTCCCTCTTAGCAAGGAATGCATTTTAGAGTTATTGCCACCTGTAGCAACACCCTATCTCTACATCATCTTTTGTTACGTCGCTGATGTTTGGCTGTTGCTGGCCACCAACTACTTGCAATTCTGATATGTGTTGCATCTGTGCTGCTGCTGACCTGTTGAACTGCTACCAACACTGCATCTGTAGTACAACTCCCTCTCCATTATTATTGTTGCAACTGCAACAACTGCAACTGAAAAGCATCCTAAATACTAAATCAATTGTGATCAGTATGACGCATTTGTCACCTGAGTTTCTGGCTGCTACTAGTATCTGCGCTGTCACTGAGGAATCTGCACTGCTGATGACTTTGCATTGCTGCCAACTCTACATTGCGCTCCCGAGCATTTGACTGCTACTAGACTCTGCATCTGCCACTCTGGCATCTGACTGCTACTAGACTCTGCATCTGTCACTCTAGCATTTGACTGCATCCGCTGCCATTGATCCATCCCACTACTGAAATACTGTCGGCCCCCATAGCAAGGCACTAATCCAAGAGTTGGACCTCCTCAAGGATCCTACCCATCTGTAGCACTCTAGGGCTACAACACCACGTCACCCCACTTCACTCCTGGGGGTATGTCATTAAACATGGCGAAGTCTTCCTCCAACCTGGAGGAAAGCCTATCGATCTCTGTTGATATTGTATGTTGGTCCCGCTTCTCCTCTTTGTCCTTCTTCCTGAGAGGACACTTGGTGCTATAGTGACCAAGCTCACCACATCCAAAGCACTTGACCTTTGACAGGTCCTTCTTCTTTTGTTGCTCCCCCTGTCCCTGACTGGGACCCTTCGATGCAAGGGCCACATTCTCCTCCTTCACCTAATTCGATCCACTGTTGCGTCACTCATGGAGTTCTTCACTAGAGCTCGTCTCAACTCCTCCTACTGCAAATCGGCCCACATCCTATCCCACCTTAGCAAGGTGTCTCTGCCCAAGATACTTTGGACAAATATTTGCCACTCCTTTGAGACACTATTAAGTGCCAATCACACTAGCTCCATGGGTTGAGGCGCTGCCCCAACAACTGCAAGTTGGTGCCAGATCTCCTGAATCCTGGTGAGGAAGGGGCCTATGCCTTCCCCCTTCTGCATCCTGGTGCATCTTAGCTTCTCCTCTAAGTACATCTTTCGTTGCTCGAAAATGCCCCTGGTACAGCGTGGTGAGAGTCTCACATTTCTCTGGCAATCCCTTTGCCAACTATGTGTGAAACAATGTGATCCCAAACACCATCAAGGATCAACCTCTTTGCCCGCACCATCTCCTTTTTGTACTCTTTCAGCTAATCTGCATCCATGGGGATAGCTACCACTGCATCTATAAATGGCTTCAGGCCATATTCATCTAGAAGGAAGGACATCCTTGCCTTCCAGATGACATAGTTGGAAGCACCATCCAACCTGTCTTGATCACGAAGCCCAGCAGTGGCCATCTCAAACAATGTCGAAAATTTCCTCTTCCCTTTTGCTCAGCTGCTACTCAGTTATTTGCACTCCCTACTAGAGTGAGAAACTCTGCACACAACGACTGTTGATTTGCAAGGGAAATAGAACTTTTTGAGACTAGAAGTTCCCTAAGGAAAATTTTCCCTCAGTGTGTGCTCTTCTTCCACCTGACGCTAGTTCTGCTCTACCAACTGCTGCAAAACTACTGCATCCAGCTAGAGATCTGCTCTGCGAAAAATATTGGTTGCTCCCTCTGCCTCTAGAATCCCTCGATCGAGAGAGATCGAATTTTTCTGTCCCTCTCTCATTCAAATCGATTCTCCTCAAGAAATTCGACCTCTTGACCAAGGTAATTCCGTTGCCTCTTGGGTTTCACTCTGTTGCCCCTCAATAAACAGCGAAACTCCCTCTTCCTTCACTACTGAACTCTCTGGTTGATCACTCAACACTCTGATACCATGTGAAAATTCAGAAACCTGAATCCTATTGCAGCAACTAGAAATAATTCTCCTAATTGTTAAATTAATTTTTAATAATTTATTTATTGTTTGCTACAGCAAAATATTGAATCAATCACATTGCAACCTACACAAATAAAACTACGCAAGAAATAAATGATGCAGCAGTTGAGGGTTTTATTATTCCCTAATGTCCCCAGAAAAAACCCAACTTGGAGAAATCGATGCAGCGGCTGAGAGTTTTATTATTATGCAGCAGTGAAATAATCTGAGTACAACTACATGCCGAAACTGGCAATCTCACAGAGAAAAACTAGCAAGAAAATCTAGTGAGGAATTTCCTCACTCCACAAGCAAATTCGAGCTTTAACCTCAGCTCAAATTGAGTCGTCCAAACTAGCTCTGCACACCTACTACGTCACCCTAGCACAATCACTTCTGCACTCAGCTCGAACCAGCTTCTCCTCAAGCCGTTTGGTC
Organism: Pinus taeda; assembly: GCA_000404065.3. Taxonomy (NCBI): domain Eukaryota; kingdom Viridiplantae; phylum Streptophyta; class Pinopsida; order Pinales; family Pinaceae; genus Pinus; species Pinus taeda. Next base: position 157,319 of record APFE031736662.1, read on the forward strand.
TGCGGTTGTCTGGGAAAATGTCTCTCCTGCTTCTAGAACCTTTGCCCAGCTTCTCCTCAAGCCGTTTGGTCTGCTGTTGTCTGGGAAAATGTCTCTCCTGCCTCTGGAAGCTCTGCCCAACTTCTAGCACTGAACCTCAATTTTCCCCAACAAATTTGGATTTGCTTCTAGAGGCTACTGCGCTGCTATGCGTCAACCTCACTGTGGCTCAATTTCCTCTCTGCAAATGCACACATAGGAACTAGAATCCTTCCTCCAGCTTCACTGTCCCCGCCCCTCACTACTTCAATCTCACTGGCTCTCTCTCCAACAACTGATTGCTGCTACTTTGGGAATTGATCTTCTCATGAAATCGAACTACTAAAGTGATTTCTCCAATCCCCATCGACGACTTCTTATAATCCTCTGTTGAGACTTCAACGGCCAAGTTTAGATCTTAATTGATGGCTAGGATTAACTTGAAGTCAATTCGTGTGAGTTTCTAGGACATTCACACCTTAACTTAATTAATTCTGATTAATTAGTCATATTCCTAAGTTTAGACTTAGGAAATATTTAAAAAACTAACTAATAATCTAATTAAGTCATTTCTAGGCGAAATTTCCATAAATGATTTCTGGGTTTTGGAGATCTCATGTATTTTATCCTCTCCATAAAATTTCAAGTCTAGAACACATTTGATGCTACAAAAACTAACCAGTAGAAAATTAGGTTTACATCCAACTAGGCATGCCCTCAGCGTTTTATGCCAAGATCCACAACAATTACACTTCCAACAAATCAAATCTTGGCTTATATGATCGAGCATTCATATGTTGCACCATCCATCCACAGAATATTAATTTAGATTAAATTAGCCTTTAAATTTTGAAGCTAGCAACATCTTGAGGGGCTCAACAAATAACCCATGTTACTGGAAATTCCACCCCTAGGCACTGGAAACATGACTCAAAACATTCATCACTTTTCAAATTTGTTGGTAACTCCTCTTTGGGCTTTATTTCCAAGTTTGAAATCCTTGGACATTGAATAAACCTGCACTCCCTATGTGTTTCTCAACATGGATTAACCACCTCTTGTGGATCCTTATCTCTAGCGATGTGATCGTTGACAAACACCTACAGGGTTTGGTGTAACAGCAATCATGATTCCCAACAAGTAGTATCAGAGCATAGGTTACAAGTTCGATCCACACCCGTCTTGTGCTGGGGGGGGAGATTCTTGCACATTGGATAAACCATTGCTCCCAGTGTGTTTCGCAACATGGACTAACCACCTTTAGTGGATCCTTATCTCTCGTGATGCAATCGTTAACTAACACTTGCAGTCTTTGGTCTAACGGAAATTGTGATTCCCAACAATGGTATCTTGAAATTTGCATGTCTAGAGGCAACTTGGGGCAGTTATTGCAGAGATGACCCAGGTTCAAACACTGGCAAGCTATCAACTACCCTGCAAGGGGTTTGCCATTTTACAGGGGCATGTGGCCTCACAGATGTAACCATAATTTGTGCCAAGCAATGTTGTTGCCTTGTGATAGCATACAGGCAATTAATACATAATTGCATTGACCTAACTAGTACCACTACTGGCTCAGAGCTCAAGGTTTACCTTTCATATCGTCCTGAATTCACACTGCTTGGAAAGAACAATTTGTACCAAGAACTATTGTCGCCTTGCTGTAGCATGCAAGCAATTAATACATAATTTGCATTGACCTACCTAATACCACTACTCCTTGCTCATATCTCAGGGTTTACCCTTTGCATCTTCTTGAAGTTACACTACTTGGAAAGAATACTTCAATGCCCTCCTCTCCCCCACAATACTATTGATTTTTTAGTAGCCTAGTAGGTACTCCAAGCCCTAGGTTTCAGGGTTTGGAGGGTGGAGCACCACAAGAGTCACTTGTGGGCTTGGAACCCAAGGTTGGGGTTTTGCACCCAAAGGAGTTGGGCCAAAACCATGATGAATTTGAGCATGAGAAAATTTGAGGTGATATGGGATGGCGTGGTGAACCCAACGCTTCGAAAATCACTCAAATCGAAGCTCTAGAACTTGAGATATGAAATTTTGAATGAAACTGTGGGTTAAAGTGGCACAAGATGGAGGTCAGTTTAACAATTTGAAGTGCCACAAGTCATGTTTTAACACCACATAGATTTGTATATATATGAGTGACGTTGGAGGTCACTTCACATCCATCCAAGTGCAACATTCATTGTGAGAACATTACCTGTGGAAGCCGCAGCACAAAGAAGAGAAGGTCGAGGTGCATAAGGGACAGTTTTGGGTTCTTTTGTGTGGTTTTGACAGGGCGAGGAGCAGCAGAGGAATCTAGGTGGATCTAGGCTCATTTGGTTCAAGGTTAACATGGTTTCTCACAATTTGATTAAGTCGCAATCCCTGTAGTTGTCACAGAGGTACCCAGGCCTATGTTAGGCTTGTTGGGAGGGTCGTAAGGCCTATTTCTCAATGCAAAAGAAGAGGAATAGGCAGCGTGGGCAAGGAGCTAAGGAAAAGAGGGAAACCATAGTGAAAAAGAGGATTGTTGTAGTGCTTTGAGAGGGCTATTAGGGTCTGCGTTGATTCCCTAACCAGAATGTTATCCTACAGCAGTTGCACCAGCTCACATGTACAGGTATGTTGTTGTTTTCTATGTTGAATTGTTGTTGACTGGATGGTGTCCAAGTGTGGACATAGTAGCAGCCTATGGGAGCCATTTGGAAGGCTTAATTTGGTGGTTAGAAGCCTCTCCTAGGAGCAGATCTTTGCAATGGAGTATTGGGCATCATTGGACTAGTGGAGGGCAGCATGTTGATAGCCCAAAGTAGCCCTTGACAAGCAGCCATAAAGTGACGTTGACAACTGAAGGTTGGGTGAAGATTAGAGCCTAATGTGCAGCACCTTGATGGACGAAAGTGACTGCTAGATTAGCAGATTGGAGCTGAGATGTTGACCAGCCTAGAAGAGAAGATTGTATCAACCATGTTCATTGTAGCAAAAGCGAATTGCAGCAATGATATGTGGAAGCCCACTTGGACTCTCTATGTGTTGTCTCTTGATGGAATAAGGGGCAACTAGAGAACAGAACAGAAGCAAAGGACCGGCAAGACGAGATACTACGTAGAGACTACAGCGAGATTGTCATTGTATCGTGTGTCCCTTGTATGGGAAGCCCTAGACTGTTGTATTATATGTTGATTTAATATAACGAAGATTGGGTTGTTGTACATATTTGTACAATATTTTGTAAAAAATTGTTTATACTTGTGCATGTGTGATTTACAGTTTTATATTATTCTGTTATGCAAAGTAGTTTTGTTGAGATTCTTGGTTTGGCAATGCCAGAGATTCTAAGATTCTATCCTAGACCCAAGATCATGGAAATTCAACACAACACAATACAAGGGCTAGGGTTCAGCAGATATACAACACAACAAGTTCAAACATTGGCAAGCTATCAACTACCCTTCATGGGGTCTGCCATATTATAGGGGGCATGTGGCCTCTCAAATGTAGCCACAATTTGTGCCTAGCATTATTGTTGCCTTGGTATAGCATGCAGGCAATCAATACATAATTTGCATTGACCTACTTAGCACCACTAGTCCTTACTCGTATCTCAGGGTTTACCTTTCATATCTTCTTGAAGTCAGACTGCTTGGAAAGAACAATTTGTACCAAGAAGTTGTTGCCTTGCTATAGCGAGCAAGCAATTAATACATAATTTGCATTGACCTACCTCGTACCACTAAACCTTGCTCAGATCTCAAGGTTTACCTTTATATCTTCATGAACTCACAATGCTTGGAAAGAATACTTCAATGCCCTCCTCTCCCCCACAATACAAGGGCCAGGGTTCAACAAATATACAACACAGCAGGTTCAAATACTGGCAAGATATCAACTATACTCTGCATGGGGTCTGCCATATTACAGGGGCATGTGGCCTCTCAGATGTAGCCACAATTTGTGCCAAGCATTATTGTTGCCTTGTTATAGCATGCAGGGAATTAATACATAATTTGCATCGACCTACTTAGTACCACTAGTCCTTGCTCAGATCTCAAGGTTTACCTTTCATATCTTCCTAAACTCGGACTACTTGGAAAAAACAATTTGTACCAAGCATTGTTGTTGCCTTGTTGTAGCTTGCAAGCAATTAATACATAATTTGCATTGACCTACCTAGTACAACTAGTCCTTGCTTAGATCTCAGGGTTTACCCTATGTATCTTCTTGAGCACACCCTGCTTGGAAAGAATACTTCAATGCCCTCCTACCCCACAATAGAAGGGTCAGGATTCAACAGATATATGACACAGCATGTTCAAATATTGGCAAACTATCAACTACCCTGCATGGGTTATGCCATATTACAGGCGCATGTGGCCTCTCAGATGTAGCCAAAATTTGTGCCAAGCATTGTTGTTGCCTTGTTGTAGCATGCAGGCAATTAATACATAATTTGCATTCACCTACCTAGTGCCACTAGTCCTTGCTCAGATCTCAGGTTGTACCCTTTGTATCTTCCTGAAAGATTGAAGGCACATTATTCACTAACTTCAAGATTCTCATGATTACCTTCACAGTTAATTATTACAATAAGGGTTGTGTACAAGGACCTTACCATGCTTTGAATCAGAGATAAGCTTACAACGCTTTCAATGAATTACACTTTTGTTTCAATACGAAGAAAAAAAAAATTAAAAAGAAAAGGGATGTGTCAAGAAGAAATTCAACGGGATTCTATCAAAGAAGGAAGAAGAAAATTTGCACTCAAAAGACCTGAACCAAAGGTTATTGGAACAAATCAGAGATCTAAAAGATGAGAAGCTTAAAAGTTAAGACATTGAAAATAAGGTTGATGAATCACAAACCAAAGAACTCTTACATCTGAGAAATCATAATCAAAGTCTACTCACTCAAATTAAGAAACTTAAGGATGATAAGAAATCATTAAAAAACAAGTTAGAAGAATTACTCACGAAAGAAGTATCAAAGTCTTTAGACGTAACAGTCCAAGTCAAAGAAAAGGAAACAAACACAGATCCCATTAATCTCACAATTTAGACAAATCCAAACCCAACTGAAGTAAGGGTGTACTCAGAAGTTGCAGTTCAAATGATGAAAAACCCAGGTGAAGATTTTGTAAGCAACTCGACAACATCAAATCCTGACGTAAATCTCAATCTTGCTACACACATGATAAGGGAAAAACAAACTCCTTATGTACATCTGAATCACAAAAGCAGACATTACAATCAGTCTATATATCTGTATCTCTCAAAACAAAAACAACAAACTTATGTTCAGAAGCATACTGAAGTGCGCACAATTCAATGCAGTGATAACGATTCATCACAAGTTTCTAGTAATCGAAAGATTCCACAAAAGATTAATTTAGGATGGTCAGATCATTTCTCCGTGTGACAATTTTATATATCACTCCCAAGGATCATATCAACTTGTATCAACGAAGATGACATTTCTAAGATGAGAAGGCATTCGAAACAGAAAAAGAGATCAAGCCTTATCATCAGCAAGCTTTGAGGACAAAGATTTTTGAAGAGGAAGACAATGTTATGAATAAAATATATTAAATATAAACAATGATAATAATTGTAATAATGATTAGTTAATTACTAATTAGTGTTGAAAAGGCATGTCTAAATGGGACATGACTTTCCATGAAGAGGCACTTGTCTAGTATATAAGCAGGCCCCTCACTCTCATTTGTATCATCATTCTTATTCATACATTTTAATATATATTCTTGTATCTCAATGGATATTTACATATTCCAAGTCTTCTAGAGTATTTAACTTGAAGAACGAACTTTGTTCGTTCCAAACATGCCCCTAGAATAGTAAAAAGAAAGATTGAAGGTACATTACTCACTAAACTTCTCATGAATACATTCAGATATGTGTAGACCAGAATCCTAACCAATATTAACAAACTCGGAATCAGCAATAAATCAGCGAGGCAAAAGAGCGAAGAGTTTTAATCGGATCGGGAAAAAATCAGCAAAAAATCATTGAATTCATTAAATAAAAATATACACATATATTGAATTAAAAAACAAAAAACATTTTTCATTAATATTCGGTAAAGGCATGTCCAAACAATGCATAATATCAATAGATGTTCAAAATATCATGAATGAATAAGTATCTCATATATGTTATGAGTCCAAACATGATCCAAAGCACTGAGTCTTGACTCCTGAGTCCTAAGTTCTAACCAGTGACTACATAGTACATAGAACCAGAACTTAGAAGCATATGATTCTAAAAGTTTACAAAAAAACTGCATACTAATCAAAAAAAAATCAGCAACTAAGAGTCTAAGACTCTTAAGAGTGAAAACTAGAAGCAATTCCTTCCACTCCTTCGCTTGCTTGACTCTCAAAGTTCTCCAAGTCATGAAGGCTTAAAAGAGGAGGCTCCTCTAATTGGACCTAGTCTGCCACATTTGTAGTTTGCAAATCTATCTCTTCAAGGTCGATTGGTGAATGATCCATGCCTGTCATTATCATGAGACATTGAAATGTGAATTAGAGTTTCACTTTGAAGTTTGAAGTTTGAAGTTTGAAGTTTGAACTTTAAAGTACGAACTAGATTATGAAACCTTCAAATTCAAGCTCTTGAGTCTCACCTAGTATTTGTTTGTTGCGAAGTCGTAGATTGTAATGGACAAATACAAGGTCATTCAAGCGTTTTTGTGTCAATCGGTTGCGCTTCTTAGAATGTATTTTCTCAAACATGCTCCAGTTGCGTTCATAACCTGAAGCACTGCATGCTTGGTTTAAGGTTTGAATGGCAAATCTCTTCAAATCTGGCGTATCACTACCAAAATTTTGCCACCAAAGACCTAGCAAGTGGTAAGGGTTTGTTAGTAGAAGTACTAAATAGTAAAAACTTAAAAAGAAAAGAAAATTTAATAAAACATTTAACATACAAAATAAAGTTCTTAAAAGAAATTTATAATGTTTCGGGGTTCTAAGAGCGGCTAGGGTTCTGACCATCCTCTGTAACGGAGCAGAAGGTTCAGGCGCAGCAGGCATCCAGGACCTGACTTCAACCTACTACGTCAAGCAGTACGAGGCATATCCGCAGAGCTAATGGACAGCTCCCAGGGGAGGGCATCAATGCCCTCCCCATCTGCAAATGCAGCGCCGCCAGGGCACGAGCAGCCTATCGTCTTCGGTTTTGTAGATGAGGAGGCGTTCAACAGTGAAACCCTGCAGCAAAATGTGCGCAGAACAACCAATAAGCAGACGGAAAAAAGGGAAGATGGGTCAGGAAGAAATGACAAGTCGGTGAAAAAACCCAAGGTCATTTCAAACACATGCAAACCAATCGCAACGGAGAGGCCAAGAATAGAGCTACCAGGACAGAAGATAGATGAAAGAATCCAGTACATGAGGGATCATGCCCTCATTGGGAAATTTATAGGGTTCTGGCCGACAGAAAAATCCCTATATGGGTGGATCGTAGCTAAATGGAAACCCAAAGGTCATGTCACTCTGCAATTAGGACCAAAAGGGTTCTTTACAGCAATATTCTTCTGCCTGGAAGACAAATACATAATCATGGATGAAGGACCATATTTCTTCAACTCTGCCGGATTATACTTAAGAGACTGGGTAGCCAGATTCAACCAAGACAAGGAAGACTTAAGTTGGGCTCCAGTCTGGATAAGATTGTACTCGCTTCCGGATGAATATTAGGACGAAGGCCTGCTTAAGGACATAGGAAACGGACTAGGAGAATACATAAAGGCAGCGGAAGAAACAAAGCTCCGCAGATATACTTCATATGCCGGCATCTGTGTCTTCATGCGTTTAGATCAGGCCCTGCCAGATTCGGTAAGTCTTTCTCACTATGACCATGAATGGATCCAACCTTTGGACTATGAACATGTACCTTTTCGCTGCAGGAAATGTCATGCTCATGGTCACTTATTCAGAGATTGCCCACTAAATACCAAGACCAGTTCGTCTGACCCCTCTAACCCTCCATCCTCGGATAGCTTTGCCAAAGCACCCAGCCGGAAGCGAGCACACAAAAGGCCTTCAGCTGGGAAAAAACCCCAGCCAGATTCTACCTCCATCCCCTCTACAAGCAATAGCTTTGAAATCCTAGCTCAGCACTCTGACGAACCTAATCTGAACTCATCGCCCCACCCTAAGCCCAACCCAGCTCCATCTCAGCCTTCTCCGTCAAGCCCAACCCCCAAATCACAAGTAACCATGAATCTTGTGGCTCCCCCAGAAAGTAGCCAAAAGGAACCTGCAGGCAAAGCAAATGATATGGAAGTCGATGGAATCTCAGAACAACCCAACAGCCTAAATATCCCCACAGATGTAAACAATTAGGCGCAACAGATGGATGAAGAACCAAAGAATATAGACATGGAAGGACTAGACATTCATCAGCTGGAAATCGCATGCAAAAAGATGGATTATGACATCCCAGAGCTACAACTCAACAAACTGGAAGTGGTCATATCAAGAGCATATCAGCAAAGACAGCTAGGCATCCAGCCGGGTAGCCATTGGGATGGCAGCCTACCTACAAAAGACTTCAAGAAAAGAGGAAGAAGAACAGTACTCCAGAGAACAATAGAAGTTGGGAAAATCCTGGTGGACTCAGGCAGGTATGCAAAATTAACAAAGCACTACAAACCCTCCACTATTGGTGAATCATGAAGCTCACCTCATGGAATTTAAGAGGGCTTAATAGCCCAGGGAAACTTAGAATACTGAAAAATATGATTAAAATGGAAAAGCCACAAATGTGCTTTCTCCAAGAAACCAAATGTAACAGCAGTACATGAGGCAGCATTCTCTCCAAAGCATGGCCTGGTTGTAACACGATGGCAGTGGATGCCGCAGGAGCTTTGGGAGGATTGGCAATTGCATGGAATACAAAGGAGTTAACCCTCACCGATTTCCATGCCTCCCGCCACTTCATTCAAGCCACCTTCCACATCCTAGGTACCAACATACATGGGCACCTTACAAATGTCTATTTCCCACAGGAGGCAGGGAACAAATTTGATCTTCTCAACACGATTGAGGCTCTCAACATCAACAGACAGCACCCTCTTTGGATCATTGGAGGAGATTTTAACATGATCACCTCGCTGGAGGAAAAGATAGGCGGAAGAAACAGACTGGAGCAAGAAACCACCCACTTCAAAGAATTCATCCAAGGCACCTCGCTAATCAACCTGCAATTTTGTAACAACATATACACTTGGAGGAACCACAGAGTAGGGAAGCATCAAATTGCCTCCAAACTTGACAGATTCCTCATATCCGACAACTCGGTCCACTTAGGAGGAGATATAACGACAGCAATACTCCCCCATTCAGGCTCGGATCACTGGCCAATTTCTCTCCAATGGCAACGCCCAGGAAACACCATCGGAAGACAATTCCGCTTTGAAGAATTCTGGCTTACACACCCTAACTTCAAAGATTTCTTCAGGAACACTTAGAAGACCTATATCCCTCCAGAGGGCTCCCGAATGTTTCAGTTCCAACAGAAATTAAAACACTTAAAGCAAAGCCTAAAACGCTAGAATCATGAAACCTTTGGGAACATCTTCCAAGCGCAACAGGACCTGAATAAGGAAATGGCAGACCTCCAGCAAAAAGTAATCACAGAAGGTCATATGGAGGGAACCCTGGAACAGGAGCAGCGCATTCACAGCAAACTAGAAGAAAGGAGAAAGCAGGAGGAGATTCTATGGAGGCAGAAATCCAGAATTAGATGGTTGAAAGAAGGTGAGTGGAACACAAAATTCTTTCACAGAACCACAGTTCAAAGAAGAATGCACAACAATATTCCATTCATACAAAAGCGAGGCGGGGCAAGGATTGAAAAACATGAGGAAATTGAGGAGGAACTTCTAAATCACTTCAAGCAGGTGCACCAAGAACCCATCACTGACAAATGACCAGCCATAGAAAGAATCACGCAGAACGTGCCAAAGCTAATCACTGAGGAACACAACGAGATCCTCCTCAGGCCTATATTGATACAGGAGGTGGGCACAGCGATGTCCCAACTCAAGGAAGGCAAAGCCCCTGGCCCGGATGGCTTCACTACAACCTTCTTTCATACATTCTGGGAGATGATAAAACTTGAGGTCTGGCAAGTAGTAGAGGAATCGAGAGCTCTCCATTGGCTGTTACCTTCTCTCAACTCAACTTTCATTGCACTTATACCAAAGGAGGAGGAATCAAGCACCCCGGATAAATTTAGGCCAATTGCACTTTGCAACGTCATCTACAAGGTAATCCCAAGGTCATAGCCAACAGGTTGAAGCCACTCTTGCCTTTGCTCATCTCTCCAGAGCAATCGGGGTATGTCGAGGGAAGACAAATCTTGGACGGTATTATCCACTCGCATGAGATAATACACTCCCTCAAACATTCCAAGCAGGCAGGTATGATTCTAAAGCTTGATCTTTCTAAAGCCTTTGATAAGCTCAGTTGGACATACATACAAAAAATTTTAAATGCTTTTGGATTCTCCCCTATGTGGATCCGATGGATAATGAGTCTAATCACATCCACCTTCTTCTCCATTCTTGTCAATGGCATGCCATCTAGACCCTTCAATCCCTCACGTGGAATCAGGCAGGGTGACCCTCTATCCCCCTTCCTCTTTGTCCTAATGGCTAAGGGTCTGGGGCGCCATATTAAAAATGCCCTCCTCTCCAATCAGCTTAAAGGTATCTCCATTCACAACTCCCCTGCAATTACTCACCAGCAGTTTGTTGATGACAACATGCTATTCGGATACCCTTCAGTACAGGAAGCCTCCCGCTTCAAATCCTTACTCAATGACTTCTCTGAAGCCTCCGGTACCAGCATCAATAATTCCAAGTCGCAGATTTTTTTTTTCCATACCCCGCCTATTGTCAAGCATGCGGTAACCAGAATCCTGGGATTCCCCTCTGCCACTCTCCCATCCAAGTATCTTGGAGCCCCCCTCACTGCCTCAGCAATCAAGCATTCTTCTTGGCGCACTCTCATAGAGAAATTTGAATCCCGTCTGAACATGTGGACGCACAAGACACTGAACATGGCAAGTCGAGTGGTACTTATAAAAGCAGTTTTACAAGCTATGCCACTATACTTATTTTCAATCCTAGCGGCGCCAAAATGGGTGTTAAAAGTTAAGAGATATCCAACGAGGTTTCCTCTGGGGAAACTCGGCCACAAATCACAAATGGGCACTGGTCAAGTGGACCACAGTCTGCATGCCCAAGGAAAGAGGAGGCATTGGCCTAAGGGATCCGAACCATAGTAATGCTATCATGTGTGCCAAAATCTGGTGGCAGTGGCTATCCTCCCCAGAAAAACCATGGGCAATCATCTGGACAGCTAAATATGCTAATCAAAGACCTCAGAAGGAGCTCATCAGGTTTATCCCCAATGACAAAGGATCTCTTATATGGAACGCGGCCAAACAGCACTACCAACTGATTCAACAGCACAGTTTTTGGGAAGTAAAAAATGGAAGAACAGCACGATTCTGGACGGATGCCTGGAATCAAATGCCAAAGCTCACCAGCATTCTAAATCCACCTCCACATCTCATTAGAGAGGATCGGCACCAGGACAAGATTTGGCAATATTGGATGCAGGAAACGGAGCAAGGCTTCAAAAAATGGAAGCAAGGTGACCATCTCAACCAAATAATGGATATCCCACTTACAGATGATCTAGAAAAGGAACTTTGCAAACAGCGCATTAGACATTCTGAAGACAGGGACATTCTGCGATGGGGGTACATGCCTAAAGGAACTTTCACCATGTCCGAAGCCTACAAAATTATGTGCGCTAACTTGAACCCCCCTGACCCACTCTGGAACAAAATCTGGGGGTTTGGATCCTGGCCCAAGGTCTCCTACTTCCTTTGGTTAGTGGGACATCAGAGAATCCTCACTTGGGATAAACTCAGAAGAAGAAACTATCATGGCCCCTCCATATGCGTCAATTGCAAGGCTCAGGAAGAAAACATTCAACATCTCTTGTACGCATGCCCCTTAGCCAATCAACTATGGGAGAAGGCAAGCTTCAGATGTCAAAGAAGATGCAAGCTACAGGATGATATCATAAACTCACTGAGGCACTGGCAAATGAATCCATACAAAAGTGAAATTCTTAACCACTTATGGACTATCTTGCCTGGGCTTCTGTTATGGACCATATGGAAAGAAAGGAACCAACGAATATTCAAGGACCAAAGCTCACCGGTCGAAATTAACTGGAGTAAGCTCTGTGGGAATCTAAAAGAAACTCTTCTGCTTCGAGCATGGACAACGGAGGACCTTCCAACTCAAGACAATGAGAAAGCCATCTGGGAAAACTGGAATTTACAACTCCCTCAGGACCCCCTCCACAAAATCTCCCCTAAAAGCAGCACTACCAAAAAAGCTTCTTGGACAGCCCCTCCAAAGAACTACCTCAAGCTCAACTTTGATGGAGCCTCAAAGGGCAACCCTGGGCATGCAGGTTTTGGCGGAATCTTTAGAAATGACAAGGGCTCGCCACTTCTACTCTATTATGGAAACATAAGATGGGATACCAATAACTCGACTAAGTTAGAAGGACTTCGGCAAGGACTTATTCTTTCAAGAAAATACAACTTTCATCCCCTGGAGGTGGAAGGAGACTCACAGATCCTAATCAACATGGCCAAGCACCTTCTTAACGGCTCCCAGGCACAGAAAATAGCCACCAGCTGGAGGCTAGAAGCAAGACTGAAAGCCATGGAACAAGAGCTCCTCACTAACAGAGCCATCACCTTCAATCACATAAAGAGGGACGGCAACAAGGTCGCTGACTTCTTGGCCAATATAGGGGTGGATAATGAGCATACTATTCAAATTGGAACTCTAGACATTCTAACAAATGATGCACAAGCTCAGGAATGCAACCGTCTGGTTCAACATGATGTTATCCCCCCGGATGCGGGTGACAACCTGCGGTAGTTATGAGATGGGACGGGCAAGTAGCGGGAGCCACCTGCCCGCCATGCGCCCCTGCGCCGTGTCCACATGGGAGGGAGTTAAACGTCGACGGCGCTGGTACATTAGCATATGCATGAAGCACACGAGCATTTACACTCCACCCACCATTGACTGCAACACAGAGCTCGGCCCTTCGGCTCTTATGGCGGCCACAGTAAATGCGGGTGGGCTTCGAGGTAGAGGAATTCGTATTAGTAAGGGTAGAAGCAAGGTAATCGCCATGATAATTCTGGTTTGGGTAGAGGTCTCACTGATGCTGAGGAGCTGGAAGCTGGGACTGAACTCTCAGGCCACCTCCGCTCCCCTGGCTTCCTGGACTGTTTCTGGTCTCCGTCTCTTTGCTGGGCTCATCTCCGTCTCTTTGATCCCTCCTCATTCTGCTGCATACCATCCCCCGCCATCTATTCACTTTCTGTGTCGCTCTAGCTCCATCTTGGTTCTACACTCCCTTGCAACCATGGTTCGCCAACGAATGCTCAGTCGGCGCGGCTCGTCCCGAGGCGGGACTTCTCGCCCTTCAGCTGCAGAGAACACATCCCCCCATTGCCATTGCCACTGTCACTGCCCATTTACGGCTCTCAGGCCAAGCCAATTCTTACCAGCCCATCCTTCGGGGACCTCCTACTCGCCATCCTTCGGTTCGGCGGTTTTCACCTTCAATGCCTCCCTGAACCGCCCCAGAATCAATGCACATGTCTCTGTGCTCTTCATCGAGGAAGCCCAAGAAGAGGGCGAGTCCAGCGCACAGAGGGAGAATTCTCCACCTGTTGAACCTAGGAGAGCCATGGAAATGCCCTCTGCTATTCTAGCGAAGAATTTGGGTGATCCTGTTAGCCAAAGGGCAGAGGCTGGAAAAGAACCTGTCATGGAGGCTGCAGAGGAGATTCCAAAGCAGGAAGCGGAGGAGTATGGCTGGTGTCGAATCGTGGAGGAGGTACCGGAGGACTAGTCGCGTATGCGCTCCAGGTTACGTGGCTCGTTCTGGTAAATTTTGGTCAATTTGTCTATGTGTCAACATGTCCAAGTGTCAATGCATCTTGTTGTTAATAGGTATAGGTGTCATGGCGCTGGTGTTCAAAGGGTCCTTGTGCCCTGTCGTTGGTATTCGTTGTTTTTGGGACTCCCCTGCGAGGGAACTTTTTGGTCGACGCTCGGTGTCCAGGTCGACGCTTGGTGTCCAGGTCGACGCTTTATGTCCAAGTCGGGGTCTAAGGGTCACTGTGTCCAGGTCGAAGCACTGTGCTTTTTGGATCTCCCCTGCGAGGGAATTTTTGGGTAGATGAATGCCTGTTGGTCCTAAACTAAGCATGTTGCTGCTAAGCGCTGCAAAAATCTCCAGGTAGCTGGGTTTTTGACAGCAAGAATGTAATTGTATCCTGTTTCTGTAAATAATAGATTAATTTTACCGAGAAAAAAAAAACATACAAAATAAAGTTTAAACAAATTTAATGAATTGATGAAGCCTTCAAGCTGGGTACCTAGCAACATCTTAGACCTTTCTCTTATAGCACTGGTATAGGCAAACAATTTAAATGGCGCCCTATAATCTTGTAGTTGGGAAAAGGCACGACTTTGACGTTCTGGATCAGGGAAGCACCTTTCCATGCATGTCATAAGTCCTCTGCCAACCTCCCCATCCTCATTAAATTTGCTCTTATCATAAAAATATTGTGGGTTTAAGAAGTACCCAGCTGCATGTAAAGGGGAATGCAATTGCCTATCCCAACTTGCATCTATAATGTCCCAAAGAGACATATACTTTGTCTCATCATCCCCATATCTTCTTTTGATGGCCTCCTTTGCGAGATCCATCACCTCATAAATGTAACCCATAGCGGGTTTGTCACCATCAACCATCCTGAAAGTTCAAGCATTCAAATTTAAAGAAATATGAAACATTGTAAATAAAAAGAAGCTTGAAATGAAATTTAAAAAATGAAAAAGTTAAAAGACTTGAAGTAACTGAGAACTCTAACAAGGGACTCCATCACAGCAATAATCTCTTCAACATCTTTCCAGAAACCATCATTAAACACAAGTGCAACAATGTTGATGCCTTCAAGGGTCTTGGGATGTTTAGATGCCATCCACTCAGGTCTCAAGAACATCCTCTTCAGATTTATCTTTTGCTCAACCACAAATTGCAAAGATATGAAATTTGTTGCAAATCTAGTCACTGCAAGTTGAACAATTTCTTTACCTTCAGTGTATTTTATCATCGTGTTTAGGACAATAGGGTGGTTGTATAGGTATTTGGTTATGGATTTTTCCTTCTCCACAACCTCATGTATCCAATGAAGCTTACCAATGTCCTCAAGCATTAAATCTATGCAATAGGCAGCACAAGAGGTCCAAAAAATAGTGGGCTGCCTAATCTCAAAAAGTCTACCAGCAGCCATATAATTAGTTGCATTATCGGTGACAATTTGTACAGCATGTTCTTCTCCCGCTTCTTGAACGACTTCCTCCATCATTTCACAGATAAGTTGGGCAGTCTTAACCTTGTATGGACTCTAAAGCATCCACTGATTTGAGAAACATTGTGCCTACAGGACAAGATACAAGGAAATTTATTAAAGCTCTATTCCTCTGATCTGTCCATCCATCACTCATGATGGTGCACCCTGTTTCTACCCATGATGAACGAAACTCGGCTAACACAAGCATGATATCTTCAACACTCTCTAACAACATATTTGTCCTAAGGCTCTCTGATGTAGGGGCTTTGAACCCTAGACCCGCAATAGAAATTGCATCAATCATAGCTTGCCAATAAGGACTTTTGGCACAGTGGAAAGGTATGTCAGAATAGTAACAAAAGTTAGCAATGGCCTTCCTTGCCTGACTATGGATATTTTTTTTCCAACCAGTGGCATCCAAGGTAGGTTGGGAACCGGGTTTTGTGCGGGGCGCAAAAAAAGTGTTTATGTCTCCACCTCCAGTGTTGAAGGAAGGACTCGTTTGCCCTTGAGTTTGACTTGGCCTTGGAGGCATGTGTGGGAAACTTGAGAACAGCATTGAGGATTCAACAAAGTGAAGTGACAAGGGGCTAGTGGTAAAAACCATCAACTCCAAGAGTTCCTATTTCACTATTTTGCTTTGCTTTCTTGGCATTATGCTGACTCAACATATCAATGGCCAAGGGTGCTTGGTGTTTGTCACAATAAGCCCCAGCAAAGTCCTTCTCCCTCGGCATTGTTGTTGTTTTGGAATTGTGTTTAATTTGTGGCTTCTGTTAAGATTTGGAGTCGTGGCTTCTATTTAATTTGTGGCTCCTGTGAAAGACAATAAAAAATCAAATTTAAAAATGATCCAAAAATTTAAAATATGCTAGAAATCTAAAAAATTAAATGAAGGCAAATGTCAGTAAACATATATACTATAAAGACTATGCAAAAGGCGAATGAGGATCACTGTTATGGAGCAGTATTCTAATGTACTAGGAGATAGATAGGTGTGAGGATCACTGTTATAAGTTATAACTTATGGAGCAGTATTGGGGATCACTGTTATTCTAAAAAAATAGAAATGTTGCCTTTCAATAAAACCAGGAAAACATATTGATCGATACATGAAATGCTTTATCTTCTTAGTATATTGAAAGCATTCCAAATATAACCACCAAGATTGGAGTCTTGGGAAGCCTATGCCCTCCTCCAAGGGCTTCTCTGTGTTACTTCTCTCAAACTGAATAGAATAAAAATTGTGGGTGACTCTCATAATATAATTCGACGTCTCCATTTGGCCTCTTTCCCTCAGAATCTCAAATTAAAATCCATATTCAAGAGGATTTATTCACTGTTAAATTGTCTAAGGGTTCACTCAGTGCATCACGATTCACGTGTGAAGAGATAATTGGGTTGTGGATCATCTTGTAAACAAAGGGATCAGTTTGGATAAGGCACCCTTATGGTTAATAATAGGTTGGGATATCGAGTCAGCATTATCATGCTTTCTGTAGGAAACTATCAAAAGCATCAGAGTTGTGAAAGTGTTGTGGAGTCGTGGACAATCGTTACCTGAAGCTTCGATGTGTCTGCCCTTCGCAAGAAATTAACGAGGTAAGGAAGAATTCCTATTCTGATTACGACATCAATTGGAGGATTAATCTCTGCGATTCTCATTTCCAATTCTCGTCAGCTTCTCTGCGAGTCTGCGGCATCGTGGACGGTGGAATGGCTCTGCGGCGTCGACAGTGGAATGGCCCTGTGGCGTCGAAGGTGGAATGGCTCTACGGCGTCGACGGTGGAATGGCAACAATCCAATAAAGCGACAATCCGAAACCCGATAAACCCTAAACCCAAAACTAGCGGGACTCGGGAAAATCGGCAGACTCGCGAATCAAACTCGCGTTGACCACGAGTCAAACTCAGTCAACGCGATTTGACTTGCAGAGTTTCGAATCGGATCGTTTCACGAGCGATTAGATTGGGAATCGAGAGTACTCACCGATCCCTGTTACATTGATCCTAACCATAGGTCATTTGGGTAAAGCACACAAAAATCATTAATAATAGAATCAGCCTAAGTAGCTCACTGCACTGCACATACAGTTCTTGTGAGATCCTTCCAAAAAAGTTCTTTCACATTGAAACCCTTTTCTTTGCTCTATCTAATTTCCACACATGGAAACTCTCACAAATTTGACTTGTCGGTTGATAGGAATATCATGTATTGATAATCTTTTACAATGACAAACAACAATCTGCTCTAGCTTATATCACCTACCTTCCTATGTAAGAGGATCTCCAGTCTAGCTCATATCACATAACTTCCTACACAAGAGTGTGCAGTTTTCATGTGTTGTGTAACCTGTAAAGTTAAGACTAATCTTGAAGGTAGATGATTGGATCCAAAGGATCTAATAAAACCTAATAGATGTGAGAGTAAATGTCAGGAATCAACACAAAAGATGAAAGATGCAATGTAAGATATACAATCACTTCATTAAACCCAATTTCTTACATCCTGTTTGAGAAGTTTGCAATACCAAACATTGCCAACTATTACAACTCAATTTAGACAGCCATCCACCAAATAAGGTGGTATCCACTTGGCTATACTGACACAAAATACAAAAATAATACTGAAGCCTCCCATTTCCTTACATCCAGTTTGAGCAGTTTATAATACAAAACGCTACTCAAGCACTGTTCCAGATACATCTACAGTAGCCAATTGTTTCAACCCAATTTAATAGGCTAAGTTATATGACAGGACAGCCACAACATGAAGGTGGCATCCACTTGACTATCCTTTACAGAAAATCCAAAAGATAGTCTCAAAGCCTCTAAACTGTTAATTAATCATTCATGACAACAAAATACCTATGCCAACCATATACCATATCTGCCTACAAGCTGCCTTGAATGTTTGAAAATATTTTGTAAAGATGCAGAAGATGAACAATGAGATGGACAATAAGCAATTGGGGAAAAAAGCTTAT
Source organism: Pinus taeda (assembly GCA_000404065.3). Taxonomy (NCBI): domain Eukaryota; kingdom Viridiplantae; phylum Streptophyta; class Pinopsida; order Pinales; family Pinaceae; genus Pinus; species Pinus taeda. The sequence continues at coordinate 175,827 of APFE031736662.1, forward strand.
AAACTTCAAAAAAAAAAAAAAATTGAACAGTAAACTTTCTATCAAAAATGAAGGAAACAACCATATTAAAACAGGAAATGGAGAAAGTGACTATATAAACAAGATTTCGGAAAAGGAAAACTAACAAGGTGGACAACTCATAAATATACAAGAAAAAAATTGTTCAACGATAGCATAAAATGCTACAAAAATGTCAAATGAATGACAGAATAGTGGTTCATTACGTAAACAGTAAAACTGACCTAAGTGAGGCCACCCACTAAAAGGACGCTTTTTTTGTGCTGAATTTTGTTCCAGACCCCTAACAAAACAGAGCCTCTTGGCATCCTGCTTTGAGACAACATCAGTTTTATAAGCTTTTTTTAACTTTGATCTCCAATTAAATTTTGCCCAATTTCAAAAAGGAAAGGAAAATAATTGGAAGGAAATGACTTTGCAGATCAACTGAAGCAACCACCGTGGTTTCTCTTGAACTAGTTAAAATATAAATTAATTCCAAAGCTTAGCAAAGTTGGCTTGTATAGAACTCACTAGTTTTAAAAACTGTTGATTTCTAGTAGCATCGGATGTGTTCTAAGTCTCAAATTTTGTAGGGAGGCTTAGACATGCATTCTCCAATACCCAGAAATTGTTTTGGGAAATTCCACTCGGAGACAGTTTTAGTAAAATAATTGATTATTTTTAATGGGACCCTAAGTCTAAACTTAAGAAATTAAAATAATTAATGGGTATTAATCTAAATTGTGGGTGTAACCTCTAGAAGAAGACGAGGATCAAGCCAAAATGATCTAAGCCATTAATTAGAGGTTAATTTGGGTCGTTGGTTGTCCAACAGAAAGATATAAGAAGAGGCTTGAGGGGCACTTGGAGACCATACTGAGAATTAATCAATCAGATCGAATTGCTGAGGCTACAGCAGCGCAGTGATTTCGTGGTGATCACACAAAGAGGGGCAGAGATAGTTTTTGGTTGGAGAATCTTCTCCCGAGCCAAGAATACACCGCAAAGAGGCAGAGGAGGCAACACAGTGCCCAGTGAGGGTGATGCAAAACCATGAAGGGCTTACGCAGAGCAGCGCAGTGTCTTCAGTGCAGAAGTCCGAAATTTAGCTAGGAGTTCGATGCTCTGAGCCGGGAGGGCTGAAGTCGAGGCCCCTTAGAGCAAATCGATGCAGTAAAGGAAGTGACGCAGTTCCTCAAAGGCAATGACACAGGCCCACGCAGTGATTGCGTAGGGGCAACGCAGAGGTAGCCGGAGACTTGTTGTTTCAGTTGTCGGATCAGCCGGGACTTGCAGTGTAGAGTGAGGTAATCTCACTAATTCTTCTGCTTAGTGACTTTCTCTGTACTGGATAGACAGCAAGGCATCCAGAGTTTGTATTCAGATTTACCATTGCTTAATAATAAAACCCTCAGAGTTGTTGCACTGGTTTTCCCACATTGGGTTTTTCTGGGGACTTTCGTCCAAAAATAATGGTGTCATTGTGTTGTATCTATTTCTTGTTCAGTTTCTTGTTTCGGCATATTATTTAAAATAGTGAATGTTGCAGTTGTATTTATTTCGATATTTACCATAGAACACAGTAAATAACTTGTATGGATTAACAAGTAGGAGAAGTAACATCAATTTGCTGCAGTAGGGATTCCGGGTTTAGGAATTTTCACAAACCTCACACATCACCTGACCAAATTCTAGTGTAATTTTATAAAGCTCTTAATCAGGTATTAATGGATTCAAACATAACTGGAATCAGGAATATACAAAAAAGCAACTGCAATACCAGCCAGCTTCTAATTTAGAAAGGAAAGTACTCAGTACATAGACTAGAGCCTAAAGCTACACAGCGCAGAGGCAAGAAAAAACAGATCTGATCCATATCAATGGAAAATATGAATTTTTCCAACCAACACAACCATTATTCAGCATTCTAGCATCTGCTACCAGACTAATAAAATATTCAAAAAATCAGTACATTTATGTACATTTGCACAATTTACGTTTAGGATATGGTTGCTGAAAAACTGTGATCTTCTTTGTTGTGGCAGGACCTATTCCAATAGGTCTTGAGGAACAAAACACCCCATTCATCTCTGTCATAGCCCGCACTTGCTCATTCTCATCCCCAAACCTTACAAACCCATATCCTTTTGAAAGGCCTGTAACCCTATCAGTAACAACCTTGACTCCTTTTACAGTTTAATATCCAGTTTGGAATGTCTCTTGCAACAAATAGTCAGTCACATCAGATGCCAAATCTCCAACAAATATAGGATAATCAGGTCCAATCTCAGGCCGCTTTTCTCCAATGCCAAAGGTTGCCCAATTTATCCTATAAAATTGTTCAGTGCTGGGCATCTGTGCACCATTGTAAGTTTGCAAAGCTCTCTCAGCTCCTGCATGGCTTGCAAACTCCACAAAGCCATAACCCTCTAATTGTCCAGTCTGTTTATTGCAAATAATTTTAACAGAAACAAGCTGCCATTGACAACATGAATATGATTAAAACAACGATGTATCCAAACAAAAATTTCTGATAAATAAAAATGTTAATAATATTCAGTAGATTTTAAATTTGCATACAGAGTACAATGAGATAGGAAAAAAGAAGTAAAAAACATAAATTACAATTAATATACATAGTCTAACAATGTCAACTCAGAAGTTAGCAACCCCAATCACCTCAAACAGCTCTATAATGGCAGTGGCAGGGTGTTGCCTCAAAACCATGACAACAACAATGGAGGTAGTTTTTAAAAATATCAAAGACTTCAATGGAGGTCTCGCCACCATCATCACTGCTCAAGGAAAAGTTAACAACTGAGACACAGGACTGGACCCTCGGCAATTGTAACAACAACCAACAAGAAATCTATAGCCCCATTCATATTACCATGGTGCATGACTTCTCAATATTGGATATCACAAGTCAGGAATTTGCTGCAGAGAATAGAATTTCTTGAGAATGAAAACAAGCAGCTCCATTCAGAGGTACTAGACCTCAAACAACAGGTTTCTGAAATGAAAAGGCATGAAAACATACACATATGAAAACCAATTGTAGACTTCCCGACACGCCAAACAGAAATCTCAAAACATAAAAAGATAGCAAGGGATGAGATCACAACAAGCCCTTTTTAAAAAGGAAGATGAGATCACAATAGCCTCCCCCACTCACCATGGTGAAAGAGGTGGTACAAACAAAATTGAACATCTACGAAGCCCTGGAGCTTAATCTTAGAGTGCATGGGCTCCCCTTCCCATGGCCCCATCAAATCCCCTACAGATAGTTCCTGAGACAAAGGAATGTGATGTAGAGGCAGAACCATGTCTAGAAAAGAATAGAGAAGTGGGAAAAAAGAAGAAGAGGCCAGCGCAGGCATTACTAACCAATGAAACATCCCTTGGTGTAAAATGTTGGAAAGAGCACATGACAAGGTCAGTTGAAGAATCTTCATTGCACTCTTCAATCCATGGTTACAAATATTTTCATTGTATGGAGCCAGTTATTAGTGGCACTACATATTAGTCCCATCAACAAAGGAAGAGACAAGCAGCAATTCTAGCCAGTCATAGAATAACAGTTCATCATGTTCTAGTTGCCTTGGAAAGGCTTCAGGATCATCTTGAAAAGTTCTGTAGCAGTTTCATTGAGTGCTAAAGCCTTTAGTTTCTTATTTTTACCGTAACACATCAAGAAACCGTATCATAGGGTCTGTTATGTCAATAAAGCAAAATGAGTCTATGGGAGGGGAATCTCTTGGATCTGGTAGACACAGAGAATGTGAGGTAGTATTCACTCTACCTTGACATATGACAAGGGATTTTATGCTGCGCCTGGAGTTAATATAGTTGGTAACCAAGTGGAAATTAGATTTCCAAACATGGGGGATATTTTTGTTTGTGGTATGCCTGGAAAACATAGTGGATTTCTAACTAGTATTAGATACACAAAAATTGCTAGATTATCAGCAAACCATATTATCCTAATATTGTTAGTTTGACCTTGCAACCAACCTAAGTAATTGTGTTAGTTTTTGTAGCATCGGATGTATTCTAGCCGTGAAACTTGGTGGAGAGGCTAGAATACATGAAATCTCCATAACCCAGAAATTGTTTCTGGAAACTCAACCTAGAGATGACTTAATTACATTATTAACCTATTTTTTAATATTTCCTAAATCTAAACTTAGGAAAACTGGTTAATTAATCAGAATTAATTAAGTCAAGGTGAGAATTCTCTAGAAACTCACATGGATCGACACCGATATGATCTTGGCACTTGATTAAGTTTTAATCTTGGTCGTTGGTGCTCCGACATAAGATTATAAGAAGAAGTCGATGGGCAATTGGAGAAAACATCTGAGTAGTTCGATTTCCTTGGCAAATCGATTTCCAAAGAGCAACAACAGTTGCCGAAGAGCCAAATATCGAAGCAGAGATAGAGAGGGGTAGGGGCAATGATTCGGAGGAAGTTTTTTAGATCTGGAGAGGCAGCAGCGAGTGACAGAAGTGATCCACGTAGAAGCAGTGCAAGGACTGCACAATAGCTGAAGCAAAGTAGTTTGATTTAGCTAGGGAGGAAGTCGATTCAGCTTTTAGAGGCCGGGAAAGCCTTCCAAAGGGCCGGAGAGTCACTTCCAGCAACAAAGGCAGGCAAGACAGCTTGCTTGGAGGCTGATCTAAGCTACGCGTGTGAGAGGCAGCGCAAGGACTCTGCAGAAGGCCTACGCTAGGGTTTGGACGGCTAGTTTTTCAGGAGGAGCCAATGCCGAGATTGTTTGTGGAGTGAGAAAATTTCTTCTCTAATTATTTTTGTCAGATACTTGTTGTTTGGATGGGCAGTTGGGCATCCATAGATTGTACTAGGATTTCACTGTTGCACCGGTTTTCCCAAGTTGGGGTTTTTGGGGATATTTGTCAAAAAAAATTGTCATATTTTTATGTGCGCTAGATTTTCTCAGTTTCCAACGTTATTTTCTCCCGCAATTTTATTTGTGAAGTTTGCAATAGTGAATTATTCATTGCTTGTATGGGTGAACAGATTGTTAATTAATTTACAGTTTGAAGAATAATTTCCAGTCGCTGCAATAAAATTTTGTAGTGAAATTGTCTGAGCTGCGTAATAATTTCGTAGCGTCGAAAATTTCAAATGGTATCAGAGCATAAGTGATCAGCCAGGGAGCTCAGAAGCGGAAAAGAGAATTATGTTGTTCAAAGGGAGCAGTAGGTCAAAATTCTTATAGGTTGTGCAATATCCAGATTGGCAGTTCAAATTGTTGGGGCATGAGTTCGATTTTTCAATGCAGGTTGGCAAAAAAATTCGATTTGCCCTAGGCAGTGATTCCAACAGTCAAACAGAGAAGCAGCAGCAGCTTAGATTTTCACAGAGCAAATTTCTGGTTGGACACAAGGTTTTGCAGTAGCAAAATCAGCGTCAGGTGGAAGAGAGATTGCACACACAAAGGGAGATTTCTCTCATAGTGTTTCTAGCCAAGAAATCCAATTTTTCCGGCTGCAGGTGGCAGTAGCGGCTAGCAAAATTGCGTATTCAAGGAGGGAGGGCAAGTAGCAGAGAAACAGTTGAGCATACGAAGAGGGAGTTTCCAGACCAGTTTCAGAGATGGCCACAGTTGGGCTTAGAGATCACGATAGGTTAGAGAGAGCCTCCAACTATGTCATTTGGAAGGCTAGGATGTCCTTCCTTCTAGATGAATATGACCTGAAAGCATATGTGGACAATGTTATAACAGTAGCCTAGGATGCAGAACAGCTGAAGGAGTACAGACAGAAAGGAAATGGCGAAGGCGAAGCAGATGATCTTGGATGGAGTCCAAGATCATATAGTCTCACATATTTCTAGCAAGAATACTGTGAGGGAAATGTGGGTAGCCCTCTCCACGCTATATCAGAGTTCTTCCGAGCAATGGAAGATGTTTCTCCAGGAGACGCTGAGAACCATCAGGATGCAAAAGGGTGAAGTCATAGATCCCTTCCTCACTCAGATTCAGGAGGTCCGAGATCAACAAGCAGTCGTTGTGGAGGCACCCCAACCCACAAAACTTGTACGATTGGCACTAAACAATGTCTCATAGGACTGGCAAGTGTTTGTCCAAAGCATATTGGGTAGAGATACTTTGCCTAGTTGGGACATAATGTGGGTCAATCTGCAGCAAGAGGAGTTGAGGTGAGCTCTAGTAAAGAGCACCATCAGTAGTAGCAACAACAAGGTAGGGAAAAATGAGAAGGAAGACGAGAATGTGGCCCTAGCATCTAAGGGTCCCAGCCAAGGGCAGGGGTAACAAAAGAAGAAAAAGGACCTGTCAAAGGTCAAGTGCTTCAAGTGTGGCGAGTTCACTCACTACAACACGCAGTGTCCTCTCAGGAAGAAGGATAGGCAGGAGAAGCAAGACCAGCAGCCAACATCCGCGGAAATAGACAAGCTTTCCTCTGGGCTAGAGGAAGAGTTGTTATGTTTGCAAATACACCTCCAAGAGTGAGGTGGGGTGATTTGGTGTTGTAGCCCCAGAGAGCTACAGGTTTGAGCAGGGTCCATTGAGGTATCCTCCTCATGGATTATTACCTTGCTGCAGGGGCCAACAATATTCAGTAGCAGGATGGATCAATGTCAGTTGATGCAGTCAGATTCTAGAGTGATAGTTGCATAATAGTAGTAGTCAGGTGTTGAGGAGCGCAGTGTAGTGTTGGCAGCAGTGCAAAGTGGCACAGTGCAGAGTCAGCAACAACGCAGATTCTTCAGTGACAGTGCAGAGGCTAGTAGTAGTCAGGACTCGAGAGACAAATGCATCATACTAAACACAATTGATTCAGTATTTTGGATGCTTCTCAGTTGTAGTTGCAATAGCAACAAATGAGGAGGAGTTGCAGTGCAGATGCAGGGTTGGCAGCAATATGGCAGTGTCACCAGCAGCATGGATGCAACATCAGAGTTGCACAGTACTTGTTGTGCAACAATAGCCAGACATCAGCAGCGTGACAAGAGTTGGTACAAAGGCAGGGTGTTGTGGCAGGGTGTACAGCACTAAAACACAATCCTCGCTAAGAGGGAGTGCTAGTTTTTGTAGCATCAGATGTGTTCTAGCCACGAAACTTGGCGGAGAGGCTAGAATACATGAGATCTCCATAACCCAGAAATCGTTTCTAGAAACTTCACCTAGAGATGACTTAATTAGATTATTATCCTATTTTTTAATGTTTCCTAAGTCTACACTTAGGAACATTGGTTAATTAATTAGAATTAAATAAGTCATTGACTCTGATATGATCTTGGCCCTTGATTAAGTTTTAATCTTGGTCGTTGGTGCTCCAACAAAAGATTATAAGAAGAAGTCAATGGGCACTTGGAGAATACATCTGAGCAGTTCGATTTCCTTGGCAGATCGGTTTCTAGAGAGCACCAACAATTGCCAAAGAGCCAGAGATCGAAGCAAAGACAGTGAGGGGCAGGGATAGTGATCCGAAGGAAGTTTTCCAAATCCGGAGAGGCAACAACAAGTGACAAAAGTGATCTACACAGAAGCAACGCAAGGAATGCACATTAGCTGAAGCAGAGCAGTTCGATTTAGCTAGGGAGGAAGTTGATTCAGCTTCCAGACGCCGGGAAAGTCTTCCAAAGGATCGGAGAGTCACTTCCAGCAGCAGAGGTAGGCAAGATGGCTTGCTTGGAGGCTAATCTCAGCCACACATGTGAGAGGCAGTGCAAGGACTGCATAGAGGGCCTACACTGGGGTTTGGACGGCTAGTTTTTCAGGAGGATCCAGTGCCAGGATTACTTGTGGAGCGAGAGAATTTCTTCCCTCTAATTATTTTTGTCAGATACTCGTTGTTTGGATTGCTAGTTGGGCATCCATAGATTGTACTAGGATTTCACTGTTGCATAATAATAAAATCCTTAGTTGTTGCACCGATTTTCCCAAGTTGGGTTTTTCGAGGGACATTTGTCCAAGAATAATTGTGCCATATTTTTGTGTGCGCTAGATTTTCCCAGTTTCCAACGCTATTTTCTTCCATAATTTTATTTGCAAAGTTTGCGATAGTGAATTATTCGTAGTTTGTATGGGAAAACAAACTGTTAAGTAATTTACAGTTAGAAGAATAATTTCCAGTCACTGCAATAAAATTTCATAGCGAAATTGTCTAAGTTGTAGAATAATTTTGTAGCATCGAAAATTCACAAATTGTTGCCTCTGTCCAACCAACCAGACTTTGTTTGCGACAATGCTTACCACAAAGGTGTTTTGATGTTGCAAACAACCTCATAATTGCCCCTCTACCACAAAGCCCACAGAGGTGATCTAATGCCCAGATCATGCCCCAGCCTCAATAACCTGCCACAAAACTCCTTGGAGAAGGTTACGAAGGTGATGACATTGCTCTTGAATCACCCCACATCACCCCAACCAGACCTTTGCTACCTAGACCGAACCTCAAGAGGGTTTAGAGGCTCACTGCTCTCAACAGAACTTTGATTTGACCTTAAGTGTGAGCTACTACCATCAAAGATCCTTCTGAGGTAGTTGTTGCCACAATAAGGCTTATTTCAACCTTTCGTTGTCACATGGGGGATGAATGAACCTCACACCGAACCTCGAGACTACATTGTCGAGGATTTAACCCTACAGCAACTATGCTACCACAAGAAGATGCTCAAGATGGGACACTAAGTCAAATATGAGCACAAAAACCCATGTTGCCTCTAACTGAACCTTGACCCAATCTCACTGCCTCAGAAGATATTTGGATGATAATTCACTGCCCAAACAAATGCCAAATACCCTCGCTACCATGCCACAAATAGATGAATGTTGCCTCACTGATTGTCTCGGGAAGTAACCCAAAGTTTGTTACGCTCTCGATACTCCAGAGGATAGATGCCAAATACCCTTGCTGCCACACTACAAATAGATGAATGTTGCTCACTGATTGTCTTAGGAAGTAAACCAAAGTTTGGTGCACTCTCGATACTCCAAAGGAAAAGTTCACCATGGCCCCAATCTAAGATAAATGAGTTATGCCAATCTTCATTAGGCTTCACCACTTCTGTTGTAGGGGGGAGAACCTTGACCAAATCAGACAAACTCTCTTCATCTTGGCCCAATCAGCTAAAAAAAACTTGGCCCCCAAATCTCAAAGGCATAAAGACAAACTAATTATTGGTGGGAACTACTGTGATGAGAACGCGACGGGAACAATCCAGAGACAGGGGTTTTTGTAAAACATCCTATCTAGAGATATGAATGAGACACGGCAAGTGTGGCTCCCGATTGTCACCATGTTCGCTATGCTCAGGAACGTAACTCAACAGGTGTGGCTCCCGAGTTTGGCCAAGTTCATTGCGCTCTCTACTCCCACGATACTCCCGCCTATTTTTGGCCTTCGCTTGTCCCATATATGCAATAAAAAATACCTTATAATATATATAATACAATATAACAATAAAAATAAATAAATAAAAAACCTTTTACCCCTTGTTATATAGCCAATATATTATTTTATGTTTTTTTCATTTTTTATACCCTAATATGAACACACGTGATATGGTATTGCCTTGTCAGTGAAGCCACTCTGCCAATAGGTTGCGGCTAGATCAGATCAATTTCTCCTTGATGTCTTGCACTTGTGATATTTGTTTAATCAAATGAGGGTGACACTTATTTATATGTTTCTTTTAGGAAATTACCAACCTTTAAGAGGCACCCTTTCAAGCCAAGCCAACTTGATCTTTGTGTCATTTAGCCCATCACACAAATAAAAAATTATTTCTCTCAATTGAGCAAACCCTCAATGGTTGCCTTAGTTGCCCCCTGCTCCATTAAGGGTGCCACACATGCAACAATGGTAAAGCCATCAAAATCATGTTTGGTTTCATGCCCACAACTTTGGGTGCAAAACCCACTGCTTGAGTAACTTCGCCCACAAAGTGTTTTTGTGGTGCCAACTCACACAAACCCAGTACCCAAGGTTGTGCAGTACCTCCCAAGCTACATAAATCAACACCTTTCCCTCACACTCCTAAGCATCAAAGGTAGCCATTTATTGGGTATTTTGAGTGAGTTTTGTATGTTGGTTTGTATTTTCTACAATCATCATTCATATATCAAACTTAATATTTTGTTTTGTTGAAATATGTAACTAGGTTCGGTCTTCATGATGATATATATGTATTTGATGTAATGAGAAAAATAAATTTGCTATTGTTTTCTTGAGGCATGGGTCTCATGCTCAAGAAGAATTTATTTTCTAGGTCAAGCTCCCATTGAGAGCTTCTAGGGCTTATGAGTCATTGTCATGTATGAAAGACCCTTTTAGGGCATGTTACATATTGTAAGAAAAATTATTTGAGTCAAAATCGGGTCAAAGGACCCCCCAAGACCTTGTCAAATTGCAATGAACAAGTCGGCCTAGAGACAGTTGCAAGTCGGCCTCAAATCATTGTCAAGAAATCCTATATAAGGAAGGACTCAGCCTCATTCAAGGACACCCTTCTCACATTTGAAGCACAATCACAAGGAAGAGAAAGGGAGCGAAGAAAAGAAGGATGAAGGAAGAGAGGAAAGGACGAAATTTCTAAATTGGTTTTTGGGTTATCTCTCTACACACGTGCAAAGAAACTAGGGCACATCTTACTGCTGCAAATCACAAATATAGTCACCTCAAGAAGATTGAATTAAGGCAAAGAAGAGATTTATCTTGCAAGCAAAAATCACTAAGAAATTAGCCCAAGTCTAGCGAAGGAAAAGAAGGGTTAAAAGTTCCCTAATCTTGTCACACGTGCGAAAAGTACAGTCAACCATAGGGGACCGAGAATTGTGGTCAAGGAAGGTGAATACTTCAAACTAGTATTGCAGAGCCGAGGGTTAAGGACAAAGGAGAAATGGCAGCAGTATCAAGAAGAAGTTGACTTTGACTTGAGGCAAGGATTGATTTGGTCTTGGAGGGGTTGTTGGTCAAGGGTTTAAGTATTGGAATTCGCCAATTAAAGATTCTATAAGAAGAAGAATTCTCATGGGTTTTCCTCTCAACTTTGGAGATGTTTTGGCCCTAGTTGATCGCCTATATCTTATGTCCTTTGTCTCAATGTTCTTTATGGTTTGATAGTTGTTTGATGAAGAAAACACTAATAACAATCAAGAGAAAAGAAGAAGCTAATCAAAAGAAGTAAAAACACATCACAAACAGTTATCATCAAAGAGAAATCATCCTTACACTTGCTACCCCTAGATTTCTCAACATGGTATCAGAGCTAAGGTGACAAGTCAAGGAAACAATAGCTTAAAAGAAGGGCACTCAAGGACCGAAGCACTAGAATATCATCAAGATAGTCCACTCATCTCAAAGGCACTACAAGGACAAGGATTACAACATCATCTTGAAGGAAGTTACTAAAGAAGACCTCAAAACCCTAGTTCATTCAAAGAAGGATTCTATACTTGAAGCATTCTTGGGAACCTCGCACAATCATCACCTTGAGAAGGAAACCTCAAAGACCCTACCCAAAGCAAGGACTACAAATTGGAGCATCTTGAAGCTTCTACATCAAAGAAAAATCAAGGAGAAAGTATTGTCTTCATCATCAAGGAACCAACGTGATCTCCCTCTCTTTGAAGGATCACTTTTGAAGGAAGACATCTTCTATCATTATCATCATCATAAAATCAAGAAGGCAGCAAATTGAATATATTGTCATCAAGGAGTATCTTCACAAGTAAGTATCTTTATGTCCACATCTTAATCCATCAAAATGTCTTTTTGCAAGGAAAGCAACAAGTTGATTGGGGCATCAAACTTTCTTGCATGGAAGAAGATGATGGATTTGATCCTCATAGAAAATGAAGTTGCAGAACATGTTACGAGCTCAATAACTAAACCTCCAAAGGAAGAAGCTCAAGCATTTGCAAAGTATATGAAAGGTGAAATAAGGGGACAAAGGATTCTCATAGAATCCATTAAAGATCCCCTCATTCCCTATGTATCAAAGTTAGAAACGTCAAAAGAAATATACGACAAACTTGTAGAATTGTTGTCCATAAGCAATGCAAGGGAAGTAATCTCATCAAGAAAAGAACTCTACAAGATGAAGATATCAAAAGAAGAAGGAATAGCCTCATACTTTATGAGAATGTCATAAATTAGAGACCAACTACAACAGTTGGGAGAAATAATGTTTGATAAGGAAATGACAACTATAGTGCTCAATGCACTACCAAAGGAATCAGGCAACTTTACATCACGCATCTATGGAAAGAGGGAGGCTACCCTGTTCAATGAACTATGGTCATTGTGCAAAATTGAAGAAACTAAGCTAAAGGCAAAAAGTGATGTAGGATCAAACGAGCAAACACAAGCATTTGCTGCCATGGCTAAGAAAAAAGGGAAGTTTGGGAAATTTGGTCCTCAGAAAAGGAAGAAGAATATGGCCAAGGTCCAACGCTATGGTTGTCAAGAATATGGGCACTATCAACCAATGGAGTGGCACCTGATGATTATATGAAGACTCCATGCCCAACGATGATCCAGAAGACACTTGTACAATCAGATATTGTCAGTCAACAGAGTTTTTTAACTCTACTTCTATCTTCTCATCATCTTTCTTGTACCTAGATTCCACACCCTACGGGGAATTGTAATAAGCGATACTAGTAATGATGAGTTTTGAGTCTATAACAGGCCTAAGATGTTGGGACTCGATCAGCAAAGGAGTACACTTTGGAGTGTTTTTCTTATCTGGTTAATTATCCCTCTTTTTCAAAAGCGAATAATTTTCTAACTTTTTCACTCACATTTTACCCTAAAGCCAGAGTGACGGTTTAAAGGTTGAGCCCTTGACACATCTTAGTGTCTAGAGCCTATGTATATTACCATACTAGATCACACAAAAAATTTCGTGGAATTTGGTTAGGTCTAGGTAGTCATTTTTTAATTTTTTAGATTTCCCTGCAGGTCAAAAATTGCAAATAAAATTGTATTTAAATTGTAATAAGTGTAGTTTAGAGAAGTTGTATGGGGTATGAGTAATCAAAATTACACCTCTCACCCTCAACTTTCTACTATGACACACTTTGAGGGGTTAATAATGTGTTTTGGACCCTCAAAACCCACTTTTCCTAAGTTTAGTGGGAAATCTGGCAATTAATTAAGCCAAAAATTAAATAAATGGAGAAAATAAATATCCACACATGCTAAATGTTGTGGAAATGAGGTGGAAAGTTATGGGGGAGTTAAGTGAAGTCCCAAGGTGATGTGGACTCCTAAAATCAAGGAAAGGGCATGTGCTCAAATAAAATCGAAGTTATTGCATTAAATGAAAAAGCTGCTTGGAAATTCGAATTTGTGAAGTTAAAGCACATTTGGTAAGATTTGGTGGAGATTTTTGTGGGAAATTGTCCCCACATGGGTTACCACCCATATACACTTGTCATTCCACCATAAAATTCGAATTTGACACATAAGGGAAGAAGAAAATGATGTCCACTTGCCAAAATTCGATTTTTACACTTGGCATTGGAGCTCTATTCAACAAATTCGAATTTCTCTTTGGGATTGTCACCTCATGCTACTTGTTCAATCACTTCTACATTGGGATTGGCTCTAATGCCATTTGTCATTGTCATTTTTTATTGGGATTTGCTCCCAACTCTCTATATAATAGGGCCATGGGCTCTCACATTGAATCCTATTGTTACTAGTTATTGTGCTTGTGAAAGCACTACTGCCTTGTACACTTTTAGAAATATCAATAGACTTTGGGGTTTCATTCATGAGGTGTTCCTCCTTTTCGAGTGTGATGAATTGTTGAGCATTGGTATAATTCCTTTTACTCATGCTTTGACCTAATTTACTTCCATATGCTCTTGTATATTTGTTAATGTAGAGCTATCTTGCATTGACATTTGATTTAGAAGTATGCTCTAGGTATAGAATGCTCTAGTTGGTTTTAAATAAATCTCTAGAGTTTTTTATCATTGTTTATTGCTAAATCTATATGGAAATAATTCTTGATTGAAGTTTTGTGGAGGGAACATCTTCTTGGGATTACAGAATCAAGCATGAGGGGAAGTCTTTGGAGAGACCAACCCACTCTTGATACATTCTTAAAGGAGCTCTCATTTATTCTTTGAACCTCCATAGTCTTATCTTACAAAGTGGTTTTCAAGGATTTCGGCACATAGCTTGTACACAAGCCGAGAAATTTTAAATATAAATTTCTTTTTAAAAAAATGTACTTCATTTCTTTCATTCGTTATCTAAAAGCTTGAAGATGGCTAAGCAAAGACGAGAGTTTACTCTCACTCTTTAGCTTAGCCTTTTGTAAATTATAATTGTACATATACATTTTATTTCGTTGATTTTTCCATTAATACTTAATTTATTTTGCAGTCATTGTTTGGATTGTTTGCTAACTCTTGTGTGGCAGATTTTGAAAAGCAACTTCCCACAACATCTAACAAGTGTTTGCAGGACCTTTGGCAAGTGTTGGGGGTTCGATTTCCAAGGATGGCGTTATCCCTTTTCAGGCTTATTTTGACCAAGTCGAGCTCACTAGAGGGCTGCCCATTTTCCTCTTTAAGCCGTGAGCATTTGAAGGAAATTCACACCTTGTTTCCCTTGCATAAGTTTTGTGATATCTTGTCACTACTTTCTCAAGAAAGGAGGTCTAGTGTCCAAGTTACAAACAATTATTGTGAGGACTCTCCTTGAAGTATAGTTGAGAACTTTGAAAGGCCCTCTTCTCATTGGAATATTAATAAAAAATCTAACTTGCTTGTGGGAGCTTGGGATTTCTTCCATGGTATCCTATCTCCCCATTTAGAAGGAGGCTTCTCTTGGGTGGATTGACATTTGCATGGTTCAAGCTTTCATATTTCATTCACTTACATGCATGATTTAATTGGGAATTACCACAACCTCACTATCACATTTCATTAAGTTAAAGTTTGTTACAATTTCACTTGAGCTTTGCATTTTCTTTCTCATTGTTGCTTGGAGCTACAAGCTTACACTTTACTTTGGGCAATTCATCCTTTACATGCAAGCATTTTATATTCATAACAAACTTTGATTCGTTTCCATTTACCTTCGTAAATTGTTTCATGCGCACTTGAATACATGCTTCAATTTTATGCTACATTGTTATCTTGAATATTGGAGCAATTTATTGTCAGTCTATTTGAAACAAATTTTACTTTCAAGCAAATTATCTGTATCATTTTAATCCATTGATAAAACACATGCAACACTTGTAAGCTAGTTTTATTCCTCCAATTGAAATTATAATTGCAACTTATGCTGACACATTTCATTTTCAAGCATTCCAAATCAATCTCTTTGAAGCATTTGCATGTATCATTATTTTAGTTTGGGAAATTAACACAATTCGCATTTCATCTAGGCATTTTAGTGGAGGAGAGCCCCAAGCCTCATTAAAATTTTACCTCCAACATAAGTTGGAGGAAAAAGACATCTTAGGGATCCTCTACTCTTCTATTGACTCCTCATTGTGAGATCCATATCATTGGGCGAGGATGAGGTCTGAGGAATGAAGAATTAAATTGTAATCTTGTTGTAGAACTAATTAATAAAATTAACCAAGAGCACTTTCCATTACATTTACTTTACTTGTCTCTCGATGGTTTGAGTTTTCATACGCAAAGTCTATTCCAAAAGCAAGTATTGTAATCATTTCAAACAAGTGTTTTATTTTCATGTTTCAAGTCTAATTGCATATTGATGTCTTGGTTTAGCACTTCCTCTCTTTTACATTTCCAAGTTAATTACTACTTTTTGGGTTTTGGCAAGATATATTTCACATGTTTTGATTTATAAAGTTGATTCTCTCAAAAGCATTTTGTATCTTACATATCTTGTGCTAACAATTCTTATTTACATTTCAGGGTTACTTTGTTTTCTCTTTTGAGAGCATTGCATTTTACTTTGAGTAAATATATGTTTAAATTGTTGAGCAAATTCCTTATAAGGCACTAGTTTTATGGTTTTTAATCATATTAATGATTGGCATTGTTATTTCAAGTTGCTCACTTCATATTTGCCCATAAATCCTTAAAAGTAATCCATTTTCACTATAATACTCTCATAGAAACTCACATCTTTTAACTTAACTTTTCGTTAGGAACCACCCCCCTTAGCTAACCTAGGAGATAGCTCAAATGGAGAGAGTCGGGATTAGTGTGACAGCCCCTTCTCTGAGTTCCCTGCCACCAACCACACCTTGTGGGGTTGAAGGCTTTTTCTCACTGACTTGTAGGTAGGTGTAGGCGGCAGGGTCAACGAGCACTACAAGAGAGATTGTCCCAAACTCAAAAAGGACAACAACAAAAGAGGAAGGGAAGAAGCCCATATCACTGAATAAGTGGAAGACGCTGAAAAGAAGAAATCAAATGAGGAGGAAGTAAAGAATCTCTACTATGATTGATAGAATCTTCTCCACCTGGTTCTTTTCAAGTTTTGTAAAGTATAGCTTTCATAGTAGAAAGCATTAAAAGCATGGTAGGATGCATCATTTTAGGAGATGGCATCATAGCGTACGATGGAAGCAAGAGCTCATGAAATCAAAAGAAGCTTGAAAGATAGCTTTGGTAGAAAACTGTGGCACTCATAGAGGGAAGTAGCTCTTGGTAACCTCATTAGAAGCATGAGTAGTACTTATGTGTAGAAGGAAGTCATCTAGTGTAGAGCTCATCATACATCGTTGGAAAGGAGCATTTGCAGGATAAGGATAATAAAGATCCTCCATTGGAATCTTCATTAGAAGGTTCATCTCTTGAAGAAGCAAGCGTCTCGCTAAAAATACCACCTTGGACGGGATTCACTATTTAGAAGAATGATGGTATGATGACGAAGGAATGCAGCATGTCGAGATGGTTGAAATACTCTCAATCCAAGAAAGGAAGCTACTAAAGGAAGTCTAGATGACCAAAAGAAGTAAAGAGATATTTGTGCATATGTTTGATAACTTAGGTCATATCATCATATAGCTGCAGATAACTAGGATCAATACTCTACCTCATGAGTATGACCAAAAGAAAGGGTTTTCTTCTCTGGGAAAGATGCATTGAAGGCATGATTCACATATTGACCAGATGAAATCAACATAATATGTCCTCATATGAAATATGAGATGATTGACAAAGATGAAGGAACTATGATTGGAAGTTCCTGGGAAGCAATATGTGAATAAAGAAAGGAAGAGATTGTGAAAAATGGAACTATGGTCACCTAGAAAAGGCAATCAACATCCGATGACTAGAAGAATTGGCCATGATATCTCCATGGGAAAGATACGAAGACCTTGGGAAACTCTGGAAAGAAAGAAGACTCTTGACAATTGAATATCTTGGAGATGTGTTAATATATATGTAGGATGTTGATGTTGCAACAAGCAAATGTCATGATGAAGGGCCATCACAAAAGATAGTTTATGATGTGATGTTCATTTTTTTTATTTTGAACAATATATAGATGGGCTAATACAGGGCTACCAAAAAGGAGTTGTGGATGTCACCTACAACTAGTACTCATGTGGAGGATGAAAGATCCTCAAGGAAACATGATAAGGAAGTGGTAGCAGTATGAAGAAAAAGCAAGATATGGTCTAGTAGATCACTCTTCGATGAAAGGAAGGATGACATGACTGACATGTTTCGAGAAGGAAAGTGACGTATGGTCGATGTCCTACAAAGAAGTCCCAAAAGATGAAGGCTCCATAATTTTAAAATGAAATTCATGACATCAAATGGAGGAGCTCTACAAGCAGCAGAAGTTGCCATGATCTTCACCAAAGGCAGAAAGTTGTTATTGGAAGCGAGTCCCTGGATAAGAGGGAGCTTGGACAAGTCCCTAGATAAGAGGAAGCTTGGGTACATTCCTTCATAGGAATGGGTATATCCTCCCTAATTGAGACGGAGAGATAGGCACATCATTCTTGTCTTCACTTGGGAAGAAAGAATGGAGGATTGGGTAAGAATCTCGCATCTGATACTCTTTGAGGATGTGGTAGGGCATCCAAGATAAGAGTAGTCATAGAGGACCGATATTCTTTGAGGATTGGGAATCCAAGATACGAATAGTCCTGGAAGGACATGCCCTTTGAACACCCGGGTGGGGTATGTTCCTTGAGAGACAATGATGATGGCGTTTATAAATCATTGGTCTTGCCAGCGTTGTGCTTTGATCTTGTGGAGAGATAGAGTTGTTAGTCAAGGCCTTGCTATGTGACAATGCTGGTTGATATGATGCTATATAGATGGGTTACCAATCGCCTATATCTTGTGTCCTTTGTCTCATTATTCTTTATGGTTTGATAGTTTGCTTGATGAAGAAAACACTAATAATAATCAAGAGAAAAGAAGAAGTTAATCTAAAGAAGTAAAAACACATCACAAGTTATCATCAAAGAGAAATCATCCTTACACTTGTTGCCCTTAGATTTCTCAACATGTTTCAATTAATTCCTAACCTACATCATGCTTAGTGTTTTTAGGCACTACTCTTTTAGAATTGTTGGTGAAGTATGCGTAGATTGGGATACCCTCTGTGGCATTGTAGGAGTTGGCCTAAAGTGAGAGGAGATTGTGTTGAGGTGACGATGGGTGCATCTCCTATATGCTTATTGCTTGACCAAACCTTGTCGAAACTAATAATCTAAGTGGTCCTAGGTGTCGCCCACCATGGCAACTAACATGTGGTAGGTGTCATTATCACACCTCTTTACTCAGAGCTTGTCAGAGATATTACTTTATGGGGACAACCCTACATCCTCCCTCATCCACCCCACATGCTTACCATGAAAGGATCTCAAAGTTATTTGAGGGCCCTATTTCAAACTCATATTCAAAATCCTACTCTACTTTGGACTAAGGCTAACTGAGTCAACGAAAGCTCATAACCCCTTGAATTATGTATGGATGTACCAAACCTAATTATATTATATGTTCAAGTGATTCATTCTCATTCTTATAAAAGTGATTTGCCCAAGGGCACCTATCAAACCTTGTGCTCTTTTCTAATTGGGTTTTCTTTCCCTCTAGTGCAATTCCTCTCTTTGGTTTATCTATCTTCAAGAATAGCACCACCCAAGTGCTAGTAATTTTTCTCTTATTGTAGTAGGGTTTTATGAAAAATATGTTCAATTCTCTATGATGTGAATCTCAAAAATTACTTGGCATTATCTTAACTTTTAAGTTCATATTTTCCTATTTTGTAATTATGGCAAGAAATAGGACTACTTGAAGTGGCCAATGTCATTAGATCTCCTGCAACCACTACCTCTAGGATCATGTGTTATATGCTCAAATCCTTTTTATGTAGACCTTAAATATGGCTAAGTAGGGGTTCAGACCATGTCATCGTCAAGGTATCATGGTCAAAGTTCTTTATGAAACTTGAGAAAATGCAAGGACCTAATTGAGATGGTTGCTGTTTAATTTGAGGGAGCTCTAGGTCCTCAAGGTTCTTTCCCCAATTCCTATCAA
Organism: Pinus taeda; assembly: GCA_000404065.3. Lineage (NCBI taxonomy): Eukaryota > Viridiplantae > Streptophyta > Pinopsida > Pinales > Pinaceae > Pinus > Pinus taeda. The sequence goes on from APFE031736662.1 coordinate 195,332, forward strand.
TGTTGGGAGATATATATGGAGATTTAGCTAAATAGTTCACAAATTTCATTCCTTCAGAGGGCTTGTGGTTACAGTACTCAGTTGCACATGAGCAACTCATATTGAATTCCACCTCTATTAGTTTTCACTTAACTCAAATCGCTTGGTACTAAATGATTGTTTCCAAAGTTTTAAACTCTAGCTTTATGTACCCTTTTTGAATTTTCCATTTCCATGTTATCACATTTGTTACCAGGCAAGAACAAAAGCAATAACAATATGAAAAAGACCAACCAAGCAATAACACAATGCCAAAATTCAGCTAAACCTAATTGGCAGCCATGAAAATTTCCATGTTCAGCACAGTTTTAGGACGTCTCGCCAAGCTTATGATTTTACCTAATATTCTCATGCTCGAAGACAATTTTTATCCTTCCTTTAATTAAAACTTGGTAACCATTAATTTGCATTACCCTTCTTACTGCTATTCCAACAATCCTAATTAATGCCATACGCCTCATAGCCAATAATCTTTGCAAGCTTTTGGTACTTATATGAGCTCCTCACTCTTTACGATGGTTATAGATCCTGCTAGAGAAAACACTTCTTGAAGCAGCAAGTATTTTATTTTCAGTGAGTCCCTATTATGTTAAATGAACAGGTCTCTCTTAACTGCTTCTACATACTTGAACGAGAAAATCTTAGTGCATCTTTTCCATACTTGGATATTTTTAGTTAAATTTGTTTTTCATTGATCATATGGACTATTACAGAGCCCACAAATCTCTTCTATTTCTATGTGGCCATAATATTCTCCTAGTAGATTTTTTCCTATTTAACAGTGCTAGGAAAGCTTGGAGATTGAAATCTACTTGAGAATCAACTTGTTCTTCATGTAAAAGATATGACATTCTAACATAGTAAGCTAATATTGTAGTGAATGGACCCTCTTATATCTACAGATCTAACAATAATCCAGCAGAAATTGTAGGGATGGGCTGAGTTCTACCATGATCCAAGGCTCATGCATGGTGGAACAATGCCCTTTTGGGTTTTGCCCAATTCTTGATCGACCTAAATTATCAAAAATTTGATCACAGTTTCTGATCAATGGAAACTATAACTTTCTGTATCACCCAATTATCGCAACCAGACAGAAGTTTGCTACAAGATTATATAGTTGCTGTTCTACACAGGTGACAGATCTGTACACAAACACACTGATCAAAATTCCAAAGATTATAAGTGTCATGGTGAGACTCCAGCAGTGACTAGCAGTCTAATACAGCTATATATCTGCTATTTTCTGCAAGGTTAGTTAAGCAGAATAAAATAGTCCTAAGAATGTACACCAAAACAAATTGTAGTTGTTAAAATTTCTATTTTCCCACCCCGGTTTTCAGTTTCTCCTTATTTCTCCCATGTAGTTAAATGCCCTTTCCCATAACCATACATTCAACAATGCTGAAAAATAAATTTGCTGAAAACACAAATTCTAGAAAATTTAGAGAATGCTGGAAATTGCAGAAATAAAAATCAGCAGTAATAAACAGCCATAAAAACACATTAAAACACTGATATTTTTGGTCAACGTGACCCTGGAAAAACCCCCTACAACTCTTGGGGAAAAACCAGTTTGAGAGCTCTTCTTTATTTCTGGAAAATGTCTTTTTACAGCAAGAAAATTTCAGCGAAAATTACAACTTAATAATTTTTCCAGCAAGCAAACTTATATGTTTTCAGCCCACAGACCACCTGGAAACTTTGTTGTACGCGCGGTACAGACCGTACGGACGTACGAACATACAGACGTGCGGACGACTGTACGGACAGACCTCGACTTTTGTGCCGAAAATCAGTTCCTCGATATTCGTGCCCAAAAATCAATTTTTCTCAGTTTTCAGCAAAAAATCATCTTTTTTTGCTTGTTCTTGCTGCTGTTCTGCTTGTCTTTCTACTGTTCTGATTTTGCTGAAGAGCTGCCTGGTATGTGTGCCAAACTGCTACCTCTTTCTCCTTCTTGTCCAGAAATCTCCCTTGCTCTCTTGCTCTCCTTCTCCCAATCTGCTCATGAAAGAATGAATGGTCTTTTTCTCTTCCTCCTTTAACCCAACCCTAAATGACTTTTGGGTGATCCCTAAATCCAATGGCTGAGATAGATTTAGATCAATGGCTGAGATTAAATGCACATTTAAATCTCACTTTCTATTTTTTAATTCACCCACTTTATTAAAGACCCACTTAGTCATTTATTTCCAAAGTCACTTTTCCTTTCTAATTTTTCATTGACTTTATAAAAGTCACTTTAAAATTAGACTTAGTAACTTTATCACTTAAAGTCACTTTTAAATTAGAATTTAACTTTATAAAAATTATAAAGTCACTTAGGAGAAAAATTAAAATCTTTTGGACACTTTTCCCTAGGCCAAAGATCAAAGCCTAAGGGAACCACCTGTCCTCCGGTACCAAATTTCAACACTCCCTCTTACCGAGGAAGGTGTCCCTCACCACACCCATCTTGTCTCTGAAGTAAACATGCTTGCCCCGTGGTAAGGCTTTGGTAAGAATGTCTGCTACCTGCTCATCAGTGGAAATATACTCAAGCTTCACAGCTCCCTTCTGAACATAGTCTCTGATGAAATGATATCTGATCCCGATATGCTTTGACCTGTCATGAAATACTGGATTCTCCGTGAGTTAAATGCAACTCTGATTATCACAGTAAATCACTGAAGGTCTCAACGGTTGACCAAATAAGCCAAACAACATCTTGCGAAGCCAGATGGCCTCACAACTAAGCTAGATTGGGCTGCCATATACTCATGCTTCTTGCTGAACTCAGTGCACTGACTGCTGCTTCTGGCTGAACCCATGACACTTACAGGTGCTGAACCAACCAAAAACAACATCCTGAAAGTGCTCTTCCTATCAGAAGCACAACCTGCCCAATCAGAAATCAGTGTATCCTACAATCTCACTCCCCATCTCCCTGCCTGTAGGTCCCAGACCATAATCCACTGTCCCCTGCAAGTACCGCAAAATGTGTTTTGCAGCCACCCCAGTGAACCTTCCTAGCTTCAACCCAATAAACTAAACTCACGTGTTGATCAACAGATATCTGGTCTAGTGTTGACCAAATACATCAAGGAACCAATCAGCTGCCTGTACAATGTGGGATCCACCAACTCGGAATCCGAAGCATGAAGCTTCTTCCAGTTGGTGATCATCGGTGTTGACATGGGTCTACAATCCTCCATGTGGAATCTGCTAAGGATGTCCACAATATACTTCCCCTGCCCCAGGAAGAAATGCCCCTCCTCCTGCCACACCTCCAAACCCAAAAAGTAATGCATCAAGCCAATGTCCTTCATCTCAAACTCCGTCGCAAGATCTCTCTTGCAGTGCTCTATGAGTCTCTCTGCACCTGTAATGACCAAGTCATCCACATACAGCACCAGAATGAGAGGCTTCTCACCTATCACAATAAAGTAAAGGTTCGGATCTGCCTCACTCTTTGTGAAACCCATCCCCTGCAAATAAGTGTCTATCCTGGAGTACCAAGCTCTGGGAGCTTGCTTCAGGCCATAAAGGGCCTTCTTCAGTCTGCACACATGGGACTCCTTCCCATGCACCTCAAAGCCCTGTGGCTGCTCAATGTACACCTCCTCCTGTATGAAGCCATTGAGAAATGTGGTCTTCACATCCATCTGGTGGATCTTCCAACCCATCTCTGCTGCTATCGATATAATGGAACGAATCGAAGTATATCGAGCCACGGGAGCGAAGGTCTCCTCATAATCAACTCCCTCTACCTGGGAGAACCCTCTAGCCACAAACCTCGCTTTGAATTTCTCAATGCTGCCATCTGCAGCATGCTTTACCTTGTAAAGCCATCTGGAAGTAACCACGGACTTGCCCTTAGGCCTCGGCACCACCTCCCAAACATCATTCTTTATGATAGAAGAATACTCCTCCTGCATGGCCTCTCTCCAGACCTGCTGGCTAGCTGCCTCCTCATAGCTAGAAGGCTCAGAGTCAAGGATGCTGGTAACCATCGTCATATAGCTACAACATCTCTCAGGTGGTCTACTCTCTCTGACCGGCCTCTTCGGCTCAGCAACAGATGTGGCATCTCTCAAGGTGTCCTGAAGCCACTTGGGCTTCCTCTTCCCTGAGCATGCTTCTCCCATAGGAGAATGAAACTCCTCCTCATCACCATTAGTAGCCTGAAGTCCTGACTGTTTGTCTGCTGTCCTCCTGCCTGCACCTGAACCTGTAGAAGCTGAGGTACCGTGTGAACTGTCCATCAGTGGACTCCCTAGTGAACTGCTCTGCATGCTGCCCAGAGCACCACCCGTCTGGCTCGGTGAGCCACTGCTCACTGACGGACCTGACATCCTCATAGATGTACCTCCTGATCCTCCTGATCCCTGCCCATTGGATCCCTGCGACTGACTCAACTGTAGTTGAGGGTCTGGCTGATCCAGATACTCTAACTCCCGTGACCTCCTAAAGGCCCTGTCCTCCTCGAACTTCACATCCTGTCTGACAACAACTCTCCTCTGTGCAGGAATGTAAATCCGAAAGGCCTTTGAGGTCTCACTGTAGCTCACAAAGATACCCTTCTCTGCGGTGGGCTCTAGTTTGGTCCTCTTCTCCTTGGGTATATAGGAGTATGTAATGCATCCAAAGATATGAAGATGACCAATATCAGGCTTCTTCCCAGAGGAAGCCTCCTCCGGAGTCATGTGCCCCAAGGCACGATGCGGACTCCTGTTCTGCAAGTAAACAGTTGTGTTGCAGGCCTCTGCCCACAAAAACAATGGCAACCCCTGATCATTTAACATGGCTTTGGCAGCCCCTATGATGGATCTGTTCTTCCTCTCCGCAACCCCGTTCTGCTGGGGGTTGTAAGGAACAGTTAACTCCCTCCTGATGCCTGCCTCCGCACAATAGTCAACAAACTCTCCAAGGGTGTACTTTCCTCCATTGTCCGACCTCAAGGACTTGATCTTCCGACCTGTTTGTGTCTCCACAAGAGCTCTAAACTCC